>CAUYQG010183653.1:0-24726 GCA_963574415.1 Tarsius wallacei
ACTTGGATGGCTGAGGTAGAAGGATTGCCTGAGCCCAGCAAGATGAGGCTGCAGTGGCCATAAGCCAATCTAGGCAACAGAGTGAGATTCTGATTTAAAAATACACACACACACACACACACACACACACACACACACATAGTGTGTGTGTTTATAATAAGATTAAAGGAAAATTAGAAAGAAAACTGATAAGCCCACAATTCTACCACTTTTATTCAGTGGTTTTGATTCCTCTGTATCCTTTTTCCAGACTTCAGTCTTTTATTTTATGTATTTATTATTTTATATTTTGCTTTTTTCATTTAGTATTATTTTGTGAGCACTTTTGAGTGTTGTTAAAATTTCTTGGTCATTCTAATGGAAACGCCATCTTCTATTATATTGATATTGTGATTGACGTTTTTATTGTCTTCTACTCTCTCCTGTTTTCTGTTCCCTGTCTCATGATGCCTCACATTTCAAATTTCCTATTGCAGTTACTGCTCTTCTTCCATCCCTTCCATTAAGCAGCTTGTTCTTCTCCACTTTCATGAAAATTCTGACCAGAGGCTGCCATCACCTTGCTACTACTGAATAAGAGATCGTCATTTGCAAGTGAATGCTCTACCAGTTATTTTCCTAAGAATTTTCTTCACAATGCAGTGCCTCTACAAATGTTGCATTCTGGAAAAACTGTTGGTAATCCATAATGCTAAGATGCATTGTGGATGTAATTTATATTCACAGCCACTTACACAGCACATTATTTAGGCAGTTCAGCACCAAGGAGAGTGACTATTTGCTTTAGCTTGGGTTCAAGGTCAGTGGAGGATTTACTGTGTTTAGGCCTCTGTAGTGCTGTTGGCAAGATGTAATTTTTCCATAATAGATGAAAAGCCAAACCTTGTATAAACATACTTTAATAATAGTGAAAGCACTAGCAGCGCTGTACACTGAGGAAATATTAAAGTTCACACTCCTGTAGCTTAGACTTAATTGAAGCAAATAGTCTTTGTGTTTACATTTGGGTTGTTTGTTTTAATATCAGTTCTTGGAGCGGTGCATCACATGTCTTCCATTCCTTTTCACGTAACTGCTTAACAGCCCATTCCAGGATTCCATTTGGTCTTTGCCTTGTCTCCAGGCCTGAGAAAGATTTACATTTTTCTTTGTGTGTCTTGCAAATCCTTGACATGGTATCCTAGTCTCCTTTCCTCTGAATATCTCAAGGGCTAAGAGGCAACACTTCCTCATTAGCTGTTGGTTCACTGAAAAAAAGTGACTTGAGGGGTTTATTAGGCTCTTGAACTGAACTCTTTCTGTCTGTTTGTATAATGAGCTCTCAGAACCTGTTCAGAGTTGCCTATGACTTGTTTTCAGAGAAGTCCTGAAGCCTCACACTTTCCTCAGAAAGGAACATTAGTTAGTGCCATTCCTTGTACCCCGTGGACTTGGTAGATTTTCACTGAAATGGAAATTTTTTTTATAGGACAGAGGGAGTGAAAAGCTGCTGCTATGGTTTGAATGTGTTCCCTAAAGATCATGTATTGAAAGCTTAATGCAGCAGTGTTGAGAGGTAGGACCTTTAAGAGTTGATTAATGTTATTATTGTGGGAGTGTGTTCATTATTGTGAGAGTGGGTTTGTTTTAAAAGTTAGTTTGCTCCCCTTCCCTGCTCTGGATCTCTCTTGCCATATAATGTCTTCTGCCCTGTTATGATATAGCAGGAAGACCCTCACCATATGCCAGCCCTTCGATCTTAGGCTTCCCAGCCTCCAGAACTATGAGAAATTAATCTCTGTTCTTTTAAAATGATCTGGTATCAGGCATTCTATTACAGCAGCACAAAACAGACTAAGATAGCTACTGAATTCAGAAGAAAATGATCCCATTTTTATGCAGAGACAGTTCCAGTGCTTTTGTTTCCTCCCTTTGTGTTACAGTACTTATCCTGCTTCACCTTCCTCTCTTGAGTCCAGCAGGGGAAGATTAAGTCTCTTCGAAGGACACTAGAGCTGCAGGGGCTTTTCTCCAGTGCAGTATTATGAGCTATTCAAGTTGTGCCTTGACCATCTTCTCAAGGCGCTTTAATAGAACTTGAGGATTTATGCCTGAGAACCTCCTGGGCTAGACTTATTAGAAAATCTACTGCAAAAGATGTTTAAAAGAGTTTCTGAGTTAATAGGAAACAAGGCTCTCTTGTCTTCCAGTGAGAATGTTCTGGAGGAGAGTGATTTGAGGGGCACATAAAATCTCATCTACCCTGTAATATTCTCTCCATTGACCTGTGGTAAAATCTGTAGTTCTCACAATTAATTATTTTTTTTTGTGATTAGTCATCATGTCTCTAATAAGTACTAATAACATTTCAAATAAATTTCTGGTTATCAAAGCAACCTTCTGACTGGTTTCTCTGCTTCCCTTCTGCCCATCCACCCTATCTATGTTTAATACAGTGTCCTGAGCGATCATGTCACTCTTCCCTAAACCAAAATTGCATCCTGAGTGATCATGTCACTCTTCCCTAAACCAAAATTGCAGTTTGTCTGTCTTCAAAACAAAAATATTAGTGTCAACTTGAGTCCTTTCTCTCACAGCCACATTCAGTCTCTCAGTAGATTCTGTCAACTCAACTTTCAAAACATAACCAGAATTCAACCACTTCTCGTCACTTCCAGTGTTACCCTCATGGTTGAGCCACCATCATCTTTTACCTGCTGTGATGGCTAATTTTACTTGTTAACCTGACTGGGCTAAGGGATGCCCAGATAACTGGTAAAACATTGTTTCTGGGTGTGACCATGAGAGTGTTTATTGAAGTGATTAACATTTGAATTGGAAGGTTGACTAAAGAAAATAGCCCTCCAGTGGGGATGGGCATTATCTAATCTGTCAAGGACCCAAATAGAACACAAAGATAGAGGAAGATCTCTCTCCTTTCCCTTCCCCCTCCTCTTTCCCTTCCCCCTTCCACTGCCTCCTTGTGCTGGGACACTCATCTTCTCCTGCTCTTGAACATTTGCATTTCTGGTTTTGAGGCCTTTGGACTTGGACCGGTAGTTATATTATTGGTTCCCTTGATTCTCAGGACTTCAGGTTTGGACTAGGATTATGTCACTGGCTTTTCTGAACCTGCAGTTGGTAGATCATGGGACTTCTCAGTGTCTTTTATCTATGCCTGTCTTTCATAATAAACTTCTTTCTATATCTCTATATATCCTATTTCTCTGGAGAACCTGAATACTCCTGGTTTATGATAGTAGTGTCCTAACTGGTTTCTCTGCTTCTACTCTTGCCTATTCTATTCTTAATATAGCAACTAGAGAAATCCTGTTAAAATATAAAATTAGTTCAATAAAAGTACAAGATAATTTAGTGGGAGAAAGAACAGTCTTTTTAACAAATGGTGCTGGGACAACTGGATATCTACATGCAGATGAATAAAGTTAGATCTCTTCTCTTAGATTATATGCAAAGTTACTTCAAAAATGTATTGAAGATCTAAATGTGAGAGCTAAAACTATGAAGCTATTAGAAGAGAATATAGATCGAAATCCTCATGATACTGGATTAGGCAACAGTTTATTAAATATGACACCAAAAGCACAACAAAAGAAAATTGAGAAATTAGACTTTATAAAAATTTAAAACTTTTGTCTTTCAAAGCACATCATTAAAAAGTGAAAATAACCCATAAAATGGGAGCAAATGCTTGCAAGGCACATGACTGATAAGGGACTTGAATCTTTGATATATGAAGAACTCTTACAACTCAATAATATAGACACACAACACAATTGAAAAATGAGCAAAGGATCTGCATAGACATTTCTCCAGAGAAAGATATGCAAATAATCCTGAAGCATGTGAAAAGGTATTCCATATCATTAGCTATTTGTGAAATGCAAATCAAAACCACAATGAGATACCATTTTGTAACAATATAGATGGTTATATTAAAAATAATAATAAACTTTGTTGAGGATATGGAAAAGTTAAAGACCTATATACTTCTGGTAGTATGTAAAAAATTCAACCACTTTGGAGAATATTTGGCAATTCTTCAAAAGGTTAAACAGAGTTATCAAGTGAATAGCAGTTCTACTTTTAGATATTTACCAAAGAGAATTGAAAATATGTCTGCACAAAAACTAGTATGCAAATGTTTATAGCAGCACTGTTTGTAATAGCTAAAATATTGAAACAACCAAAATGTCCTTTACCTGGTGAATGGATTAACAAAATGTGATATATACAAACAATGGAATGTTATTCAGCAATAAAGAGAAATGAGGTACTAACACATGCTACAACAAGGATGAACCTTGAAAATATGAAGTGAAAGAATCCAGTTATAAAATATCACATATTATATGATTGCACTTACACAGAATGCCCTAAATAGGCAAATCTATGGAGATGGTAGATGAGTGGTTTGCCTGGGGCTGAGAGTTTGGGGTGGGAATTGGAGTGATTGCTGATGGGTTTGGGATTTCTTTTGGGAATGATGAAAATGTTCTAAAGTTGATTGTAATCGTAGTTGTACAACTCTGTGCATATATTCGGATTGTTGAATTGTACAGCTTAAATAGATTAATTGTATGGGATACCAATTATATCCTTGTATAAATATTTTTAAAAAGCAGGTATATTAGGTGGGATCACTCTTTTTGCTTAAAACCCTTCAATAGTTTTTTTTCTCATTTAGAGTCAAAGCAAAATCCTTGCAATGGTTTCTGGTGTTTTCCTAACTTGAATATTCACTACTCTTTGTCTCATTTACCCCATTCTAGGCACATTTGCTTCATTTCTGTTCTTCAGAAATGTTGATCTTCTAATTCATGACTTTTTTTTTTTTCTTTTCCCCATGCATCAGCCATCTTGGTGACTGGGAAAACTCATGACTTACGTGTTTGCTGTTCCCTCTGCTGGGAACACATTCCTCATATGCAGTTGACCCATCAACAAAACAGGAAGGTAGGGGCACTGACACTCCTCCCATCCCTGTGTAGTAAAAAGTTTGCACATAAATTTTGACTTCCCCAAAACTGAACTACTAATTGCTTCCTGTTGGCTGGAAGCCTTACTGATATAAACAGGGGATCAACACATATTTTGTATGTTATTTGTATTATATACTACAGAGGGTGCAAAAAAGGTATACACATTTTAAGAAAGGAAAAAAATTATATTAAGCTTGTAATACTCACTAAGCTGAATACAAGTCACATTTGACTTCTGCAATTACAAGAGTTGCTCAAAGTGGTTACCATCAGCATCCAGCCATTTCTGATTATGCCAAACATCTCTTAACATTGCTTAAAATACGTATACATACTTTTGGCGCCCTAGTATATTATTACAATAAAGTAAGCTTGAGAAAAAATTTTATTAAGAAAATCATAAGAAAGAGAAACTATATTTACTATTCATTAGGTGTGTTCATTTTTGCCGTCTTCATGTTGAGTAGGCTGAAGAGGAAGAAGAGGAATTGCTCTTGCTATCTCTGGGGTGACAGAGGTGGAAGAAAATTCTCTTGTAAGTGGACTCACACCATTAAAACCCATATTGTTCAAAGGTCAACTGTATATTATATTGCTTCCTTACTCAATTTCTTCCATCTTTATCCAGTGATCACCATTTTAATAATCTTATTTAAAATGTAATCTCATCACATCACTCTTTCCTTATGTGTTATTTTTCTCCATTGGTCTTAGGATCATCTAATAACACATGTAAACAAATACACTTATTATTGATTAATGTATTATTGAACATAGTGTGTTAGAGCACCATGAAGGCAAGAATTTTGGTCTGATCTTGTTTACCAGTACCTAGAAGAATGCTGACACTTATGCAGGGCATATTTATTCACTGTATGTAGTGGATATTTGGTGTAAGATGGCTTGTAAAGAATTGTTATTCTGGAACCTAGAAAATAAAGTGTGATAAAAGAAAGAGTGTTGTGATGAGATTACATTTTAAATAAGATTATTAAAATGGTGATCATTGGATAAAGATGGAAGAAATTGAGTAAGGAAGCAATATAATATACAGTTGACCTTTGAACAATACGGGTTTTAATGGTGTGAGTCCACTTACAAGAGATAAGGATAGATTTTTTAAAATATGGCTTTGAAGATTGGTCAAAGTTTGAAATGATGGGCACTACCCATACAGGGGCAACCCCATGAAGCTGTGAATATAGAGGGGGAGGGTCCAAGGTGCTAGCTGAGAAAAAATTTCAGAAGGGAAATTGAATGGAAGGACTATCAAAGAAGAAATGGGCAGGGTGAAGGTAATGCTTCTTTCTTTGTACATTTAATTGAGGTGTGTGTCAGGTCTTCTTAAGAATTGAGTTATGGATTAGTAAATCTAGTATGAATAGATTAGATGGTTTCAGAGTTTTGTAGAAAAAAGTCTGTATATGCTAGTTATAGTCAGGGATCATAGTAAAGAACTAAACAAAAACATAACCCAAGAAAAATCATTTGTCATCTTGATATACCCGTTGGACATTAACTTGCTTTATTTTTTACAAAATATCTCTAATGATATGCAACTAAAGGATTATTATTTGGAAGGCACTTCTCTTTGAAAAGTAGTAAATGAAAATATTGTTTCAGTATAAATGTGGATGAGAGATGGGTCATTTAAATTAAGTATTAATATTATCTTGATCATTAAAAAAATTGATAATTTAAGAACTAGTTCCATTGTAATTTTATAAATGGCATGAGAGGAAGGTAGTTAACCACAGAATAGCTGTTTTCAATAGAATATATTTTTTTGTTTATTCACTTGTCAGAACTTTTGTTTAATTTACTGAATTGTTTGACATTATTATGTATGACCTTATGCTTGGCTATATAACTACATATTGTTATGTTGAAGAACTGATTAAAGACTTACATTTAAAATACTGTGGCCTCCCTGCTATCTTGATGGTTTCCTTTACTTTTCAGAAGCTTCTTAGTTTGATGAGGTCCCACTTGTCTTTCTTATTTCTTATGGTATGGACACTTAGGGTTTTGATCAGGAATTGGTTGCCAGTTCCAATTTCTATAAGGGTGTCTCCTGCATTTTTTAAGATTCATATAGTTTGAAGTTTTACGTTTAGGGCTTTGATCCATTTACAGTTAATTTTTATGTATGGTGATAAGTAGGGGTCCTGTTTCAATCTTCTGTGTGTGGTCAGATAGTTTTCCCAGCACCATTTACTATATAGGTTCTCCTCTCCCCAGTGGTGGTTGTTGGAGGCTTTGTCAAAGATGAGTTGGTTGAGAAATTTAGGCTTTGCTTCCAGAATCTCTATCCTGTCTGTATACCTGTTCTTGTACCAATAGCAGGCTGTTTTGATTATTGTAGCCTTTATAGTAAAGTTTGAAGTGTGGTACCTCCTGCTTTGTTTCTTTTGCTAAGGATCGTTTGGCTATTTGTGGTTGTTTATGTTTCCATATGAATTTCTGTATTGTCATTTCCAGGTCTGAGAAGAATGATGTTGGTAATTTACTGGGTATTGCATTGAATCTTTAGATTACCTTTGGTAGGATGGACATTCCACAGAATGGGAAAAAATATTTGCCAACCATATATCTGACAAAGCCCTAACGCCTAGGATCTACAAGGAACTCAAATGTGTGAAAGAAAAAAACAAACAGCCCCATTAAAAAGTGAGCAAAAGACATGAATACACTTCTCAGAAGAAGATATACAGACAGCCAACAACAGCACACATGAAAAAGGGCTCAGCCTCACTAATGATCAGAGAAATGCAAATCAAAACCACACTGAGATACCACCTAACCCCAGTAAGAATGGCCATCATTAATAAAACAACAACAGATGCTGACAAGGATGCCGAGAAAAGAGAAAAAGGAATGCTTCTACACTGCTGGTGGGAATGCAAACCAGTGCAACCTCTTTGGAAGACAGTGTGGCGATTTCTGAAATAACTAGAAATTGACCTTCCATATGACCCAGCAATCCCTCTATTGGGAATATACCCAGAGGAACTCAAATCATTCTACAAAAAAGATACCTGCACACACATGTTTGTTGCAGCTTTATTCACAATAGCAAAAACAGGGAACCAACCATGCTGCCCATTGAAGCTAGACTGGATAAAAATAATGTGGTACATATACACAATGGAATATTATGCGGCCATAAAGAAGGACAAACATGGACTTCGTAGCAACTTGGATGGATTTGGAGTCTGTCATACTCAGTGATCTATCACAGAAACAACAGAGTACCATATGTTCTCATTCATAAGCGAACCTTGAACAATTGTTATAATACTATAAAAAAGGCGTTGGCAGTAGTGGGAAACTGCAGGAGTGGGGGGTGGGATTGGCAGTTGAGGGAAGCTGCCAGAGGAGGGAGGGGCACACCTCATCAACAAGTGTACTGGCATAATGAACATTTGTATACCTAACCCTGAATTGTATCCCACATCTTTAAAATAAAAAAAAATTAATAAGAAAAAAAATACTGTGACCTAATTTATAAAATTATTTTCCTCTATGTAGTACCATATACTGTGTACTATTTGAGCTGAGGTAAAAGAGCTTTTGAAGGTATTCATTCTGTAAAATAAAGAATATGACATTTCTAATGCTTTATAACTATATTTGGAACGTGTCATCTTATTAATAACATTTTTCTATTCATTTTACTTAAAATGCACAGTATTTTCAAGAAAATTAATTATGGTGTTGAATATATGTCTAAATTAAAGAAGGAAATCTTCTGAAGGAAAAGAAACATGGTTTAAAATCACAATCTCTATTTTCCTATCAGAATAGACAAGTGAGGTTGATCCACTAATCTGCTATGGGGGATGCAGAACAGAGTAAGACACAGTCACTGCATTATTAGGTATGTTTGCTGTGTAAGGGCCCTCTGTGTAGTTCGTGTGATTGGCAGATTAACTCTACGTGTATTAAATAATAACAGTCAAAGTATATTCATAATAGTCACAGATTATTACTTGTTTGATGGCATTTATATTTGTGGGTACCAGATCTTTAACTTGGTGGTCTCTGCTAGAAGGTCAAGTCTGGGCTCCTTCCTTGTTGGCTATGTTACCCTATATTTATTTTTTTTAATTTTAGATTTTAGTTTTATGATTTAATTTTAGTATATGTGTGTGTTCATTACATTCATGTATTGTGTAGTGGTGGGGATTGGGTCTCATGTTACCCTATTTTTCACTCATGGTATATAAATATGTTGATTATGCACTTTGGATAATGGGTAGAACTTGTGCAAATGAGTGGTACACTTGGCTAGTGAGGTCAGTTCTGAAAATGGTTCCCATCTATCTGGAATAGTTCATTGAACGTTTGAACAAAATGGAAGGAGCATTCAGTGGATTCAGGAACAGGGACGCTTGGAAGAGAGTAGGACCTTGACAAACTAGCCAAGCATTTGTTGCCACTGCTAAACAATGCAGAGATTTTCCAGAGGGTCCAGAACAACACTCGCCTGAGGCTGACTGCTCCTGTCACTAGTCCAATGCCTTGGCTGTCTAATATTCACTATTATTGTTCCAAGATATGTAGCTCTATTAATATTCAGGGCCATCAGTCCAGAAGTAGCAGATCTTCTTCTTATTGTCTAGGAAAGGGAAAACCTAAAGGACTCCAGAATGTAGCAATACAAATTTAAATTATTATTTCAAGTTTTATTCATGATTCTGGGATGTATTCTAAATGTTATACTTGATTTTATTACACACATCATTGCCTTGATATTGGAAAGTACAAAATGCAATGGGAAACATATTTGCTGGCCAGTATTTCAAAAGAGATCCAAACGTAAAGCCAGCTTCCACTAGAAATCATCTATCCCAGAGTGGAATTAAGCCTGCATTAGGACTGTACCTTCTGCTTCACTTGATTTATTCAAGTTTAAGTTGAGTATATTTAATGCTAGCTAAAGTGGTATTTAGGAGAGCTGGGGGGGGTGGATTTGAAGGGGAAAAGATGACAACCAAAGTTTAATATCTTTTCCACCTTGAACCTACTGTGTTTTCTGCCCCCTGTATCTTTAATTCTCAGCATCACCCCTTCTGCTTCTACTAAAGGCCCCAGAATTTGCCTTTTGTTGCAGCCTTGTGGCTGGTTCTGCAGAGGTTTTTTTTGTTTTGTTTTTAAACCCAGATGCTCTTGTTAATTTTCACTGTGAATCCATTACAAAGTGACCAGGTGAGGATGAGTATTTTCCTGGGACTAGAGGGACATAACTGTAGGTTACAGACAAAGAATTGAGAATTAATGTAAGCGGGATAAAGTAATTCACTGGACAAATATGTGCCACTTCACAGTTTGTCCACAGTTGTTAGCACAGGATCTTAATCTTGTGGCAGTTTTTACAGAAATCTTGCTCACCTGATGTGGCTCTATGTAATCTGAAAATGGCCACACTGAAATGGAACACTTGCTTGCCATTCCCAGGACCAAATTAAAAGCATGACAGTCACAAAGATCTGGAAATTAAAAAAGACATGTTTTCATCCAGAGAATTGTTCAGGTTTGTGTAATCCTGACTTTAGAAAATAATTCTTATTGACAGCACATTTGAAACATAACCTGTTGACTAGCTTTTTTTTTTTTTTTTTGAGTTGGAGTCTCACTCTGTTGCCCAGACTGGAGTGCAGTGGCCTCTCTTGGCCACCGCAGCCTCGACCTGCTGGGCTCCGGCGATCCTTCCGCCTCAGCCTTCCAAGTAGCTGGAACTACAGGCGCGCGCTACCACGCCCGGCTATTTTTTTTTTTTTTTAATTTATTGTAGAGATGAGGTCTCGCCAAGTTGCCCAGGTGGGTCTCGAACCCACGAGCTCAGGCAATCCACTCACCTCAGCCTCCCAAGGCGCGGGATGACAGGCTGAGCCACCGAGCCCAGCTGACTAGCTTTTTTAAGGGTAATAAGCAAACTACCGTGTTTTTTTTGCTGACAATTTGGATAATTTTTTTGGCCATAATTTGGGGAAATAAAAAAAACATTTGCAGTAAGCTCTTCATGTTTTGTGGCTTACTTTAATAATTAAAAGATCAATAAATGCACTGTAGCAGAAGTTTCTGCACGAGTATAAATGTGTATGATTGAATCAATAAGGTACATTAAATGATGGTTCCTGCAACCAAGCTGGCTGAGAGATTGCAAAATGGGTTTTTAAAAAATCAATAAAAGGAGGGAAATGGAAGGAGTCAATCCTTAAAATGGGTTTTGATCATCATTCTCTATTGCTTACTTTAGTTTCTGTAATATTGCACTTTTATGAGAAGTTTGAAGAAGGATTCTTCCCATCATTGTCCATGCCGTGGTTAGTACTAAATGGGAGGGCAAATGTTGTTTTAAGTCTTAACCTTGAATGAGCTTTTGGCGTGATTATATGTGTATGTGTTGCAACTACCCTTCTAGCTTGTAGGTCTTAAATTATTACCTGTGGCCTTTTGCCTCTCACCTTTCATTTTGCTCCAGATTTGCCTTTCCCTTTTATACTTTCTGATTCCACAAGTACTTGTATTGTTTAAAATGAGTGGCCATAAATTTTATTGTTTCCCTTTGGTAAATACTGTAATATCTTTTATCTATTGTATTATTTTTGTTATATATAGCATAAAAGAATTTTTTTATGTCTATTCAGAAAAGCCAGGTTGTAACTGTGATTTTTAAAGATCCAGTTACTAGATTGTTACCTTAAATGTCATGCTTTCTGATACATTTAAACACTGAGTATCTTGATATTTTATAGCATAGTAATAAGTTCCTCATTTTCCATTTTTAACTGGTAGGCCTACTGACTGGCTTGTGCTCTCTCTCTCTCCCTAAAGCAAAACTGGTTTTAGCTGGGATATCTGAAGCATGTGATAAACAAATGTTATCATCCTCCCTTTAGAGAGAGAGAAACATAGGGATTACAGTCTGGTAGAAAGTCTGCCTAAGACAGGGTTGGCAGTGGTGTCTCAAAGATGTATCTTGAGCATGGTTTTCCTTATCTGTAAAGTTATGGTATGAGATCTCTAAAAATATAACTAGCTAACAACAAGTTCTCTGATTCTGTCTTCCAGAGCTGTCTCTATTTTTGTGAATACATCTCATATATCTGTGTTCCAAACAGAGCAAACTAGGATCTCCTTTTGAGCACATTTTATTATAGTGTCTTCAATAGGAATGCTCAGTTTTACCGGTTGCTAGTGGTGCATGCTGTGATTTTACTAAATGATAGAGAATTATCATTGTTTATGTGCTCATATCTGCAGATATTAAAACATCAAGTTACTCAAGGTTTTAGATTCAGGTGTTGTGAAACCACAAATGGCAAGGGTCAGAGTTGACTGAGGGTACTTCTGGATTTGCTTCATTGCCTCATCCAGGAGGATTTCCTTAGAAAAGGAAGGCAGGGTGACTTCAGTAATTTTCAGAGGTGTATTTTGGGTTCGAAAGCGGTGAATCAGTGTAACACTTTTTTGTTTCTCCTTTGGTTACTGATAAGAATTTCCAATTTGGGAAATTTTATCCATTGGGTTAGGTTACAGAAAGGTTCTGTGGAATTAATTTTCATGCAGGTAAAAGAATGGAAGAGACAATCTTGTATTAGTGATCTAGGGTTGCCATTAAACTAGGTGTTTGAAAACAATAAAAAATTCCTGTCTCATAGTCATGGAGGCTAGAAGTCTGAAAGCAAGGTGTTAGTAGGGCCATGCTCCTTTGACACTTTTAGGGACAAGTGCTTCCTTGTCGTTCTCTCTTTTTTTTTTTTTTTGGGAAGCAGGATTGGCCAGGCACGGTGGCTCAAGCCTGTAATCTCAGCACTTTGGGAGGCCGAGGCAAAGAGGATTACCTGAGCCCATGGGTTCGAGGACAGTCTGGGCAAGTTGGCAAGACCTCATCTCTACAGTAAATCAAAAAATTAGTCAGGAATGGTAGTTCTGCCTGTAGTTCTGGCTACTTGGAAAGCTGAGGTGGAAGGATTGCCTGAGCCCAGCAGGTCGATGCTGGGGTGGCCATGAGTGTGCCACTGCACTACAGCCTGGGCGATGGAGTGAGACACCAACTCAAAAATAAATAAGTAAATACATACATACATACATACATACATACATAAAGCTGGATTTATTGAGAAGACAGAAAAGCTCCCATACTGGGAGGGGACCCAGGGGGTTGCCCCCTTGTCTCTTCCTAGCTTCTTGTGGTTTGCACAAAGCCCTTGACCTTTCTTGGCAGCACTTTAGTCTCTGCTTCCATCATCTCAAGGCATTCTTACCTGTACCTGTTCTTCTAAGGACACCAGTCGTATTTGATTAGGGTCCACCCTAAGGGCTTCATCTTAACTTGATTACATCTTGAAAGATCCTGTTTCCAAATATGGTCAGATCCACTTCAGCATAGCTTTTGGGTGTACACAATTCAGTCTTTAATTATTCTGTAGATTTTTTTCCATGTTGAAGATGCAGAAAGTCTTTCAGTGAAGGAATGAACCTGAAGATCAGCCATCTGAACAGCATTTTTGGAAAACAAGTGTCTGGTACAAGGAAAGATGAGAAAGCTTTTCAGAGGACAGTGCTTTTGGTGTATTGAAAAACTGGGTCTCTCTTTTTCTTTGGAGTATTCAGACAAAGTCAGGATAAATCACCACATAGGATGTGGCTTACTCTAATGCCTTTTGATGCTTCTGACATGTTTGTAAAGCCCAAGATTCGTTTGTGCATAGAGGTTATTATCTTTCAGTTCTTTGTGTGAAAAATAACTGAACTGATGGTGTTTTTCAATAGCACAGTTACTGTACCTTCCATATAGCAATTGCTATCTGGTCTTTGCTGTTCTATTACTACAGAAGGCAGTTTACCTATCATGTTTGTTGTGTATATATATATTTTTTGGTTGCCACTGTTACTATTGTTCCTTTATGCGGATGGTATAAAATTCTTTAGAGTGTATAAAATCCCTGTATTTTTGTTCTCTAGCCTCATAATGCTCACACTTTTTGTGGGATGGGATCTGGTTATCTATATATGAAGGTATATCCTTCAGGTATGGAGAGATGTTTACCCTTTACCAGGTATGGAAGGAGGTTTCCGGGAGTGGACTAGTTAATAGCAAGATCTATTGTGAAACTGGCCCAGCCAATTAGTTGTGGTACTCTGCATGTGTGCCTCTGTGCAATTAGATGTAATTTGTGTCCGTGATGTGAGCTGTCACTGTGTGCAGCCTGGGCACTGACTTTGCCACATTCAGAGCAGTCTGATGGCCAAGTGGAGAGATTGCTTTGTCTTGCATTACTGGGGCTGACTGAAAGGCTAGAGAGAATTCAGTGCATGCTGAAGGCCAGTAAACCAAAAACATCAATCGGTAAAAACACTGTTGGAACCCAAGCTCTACCCTCTAAACTTTTTGAGTCTACCAACTTAATTCTTGAGGAGATTCTCATTTAAAGAAACTTTGGAGCAAGATTTAAGGAGGAATATGTCTAAGTATTCTTTTACCTAACAGTACATTGTGTTTTTCTTAAGGGTATTGTTTTTGCTGTTGGTTTAGCTATGGAAAGGTAGTTTGCTTCAAGATGTTTTTAATAGTGGGGGACTGATTGGGCACTCACCATTACTTGGTACATATTTTTCTTTTCTTTTCTTTTCTTTTTTTTTTTGAGTTGGAGTCTCCCTCTGTCACCCAGACTGGAGTGCAGTGGCCGCTCCTGGCCACCGCAGCCTCAACCTGCTGGGCTCCGGCGATCCTTCTGCCTCAGCCTTCCAGGTAGCTGGAACTACAGGCACGCGCTACCACGCCTGGCTAATTTTTTGGTTTATTGTAGAAATGAGGTCTCGCCAAGTTGCCCAGGCGGGTCTCGAACCCGCGGGCTCAGGCAATCCACTCACCTCAGCCTCCCAAGGCATGGGATTACAGGCTGAGCCACTGAGCCCGGCTGGTACATATTTTTCAATTACTTGGTAGAAAAATGAAACTAATTGTATGAGAATGGAAGTATATTCCAAAGGCTTATAGTGTTTATACATCAATTTCAAATAGTCTTTGCTACTTTGCTGTTTGTGCTTGTGAACACAAGCTTGAGATGGATGTAGATTCGCTATATTTTCTGTCATTGCATGTTTACTCATAAGGAGTGGAGGGAGACAAAAGAAAACTAAGAGAAAATTATTGAGTCATGGAACATGAATGGGTCCCTGGAGTTCAGAGTTTATCTTAACCATCCTGTGTCTTCATGCAGTTCTGCTCACTGACTGTTTAACACTGTTTAAGAATCAACCCCACAAATATGCTGTTTAGGAGTTAGCCAAGACGGTACAGGAGCAAAAAGATATAAGGCAGCCTTTGTAGTGTTACAATCTTCTTAAATTATATTCACGTTTCAGATGACTCCTGTAAGGTTTGAAGTAAATTCTGATGCTGTTAATATTGATTTTAATTTTCTTTCCTCTTTCCTTCTCTGCTTGGGATAAAATGTTAATTAACTCTCACCTGTGAAACTCCTGTGACTCATATTGCTTGTTTAAATTAGATCACAAACCCGGGGGCAACTCCTTTCCTTCTCTGCAGTGCTAAGGACCTCAATGGCAGAAATGTTTATTATTATTATGTATGATGATTGTGATGATTTGCTAAAATATTATACTAATTGTGTTTACTCAGAAGTGATAGTGATAGCTTTAGCTCTTTTTAACTTGAAAATATTTTATTTTGCTTTAAACTGGTTAGAATGATTTCATAAGGAAGGCTAGATACTAAATTAAAATGTAGTTTGAATGCATTTTAAAATTATGTTGGTTATTTTGAACAGTTATATCTACATTGTAAAGTGTATTTTTAATAATTTTCAATCTCCTCTCATTCCAGAATGGCAATTTGATTTTTTTTCAAATTATTCCTAAAGAAAGAAAAAAATTAGGAATGGGCCCAAGCTTAAAAAGGTTTGGCTGAGGAAAGGAGTTACGATTGAGTGAAAACAGGTGGTTATTATATTCTGCTTTGAAATGACTTGTTAGCAAGAACTTTTTTAAAATTATAAACTTTGTCATTGACTGTAGAAAACTCTATCCATGGAAAGTGATAGAGAACTATTGAGGCACATACCAGAATGATTCAGTCCAGAAAACACTCTATGTGAAATATCTCAACAGAGAAAACCTCTTTAATTAAAACTGACTTGGAAAGGCCAGCCAAATTAATGAAGTTTAAATTAGAATAATCTCCAGTGTATGGCAAATTAATGTGATTACCCAGGGCCATTACCTAGAACTTGGCAGGGTGTCTTAGCAGTGGGGAAGAAGTTAGAGAGAAGGTGGACTTAGTGGGTCTGTGCTTGTCCTCACTCATTTTATTCATTCAGGAGATATTTCTTGGGCACTTATTATGTAATAGGCACTGTTCTAGGAATTGGGCATATACAGATGAGTACGACATTGCCTCTGTCCCCAAGGATGAGACACATCATAGGGAATAGTGGCAACAGCAGGCTATCATAGGAGTACTGTGGCAGCAGCAGGGTATCATAGGAGTACCGTGAATGAATAGTCAGGCTAGCCCCAAGGACAAGGAATGCTTCCTGGAAGAGGTGGTGTCTAAGCTGAGTCCTGCAGAATGCGGGTGAGGGTGAAGGAACAGCTGAAGCAAAAGTTGCTGATCAGAAGTTGTGCGGGCATTGCAGGAAGCTGCAAGTAGTTCCTGGGCCACACAGGGTGAGGGGTGTGATGGTGAGGCTGGGCAGCCTATGTTAGGGAGTCTGGGCTTTGTCCTGTATAGGTGAGTAGCGTGGTACTACTGAGTGGTGTTAAGCAAGAGTGTGTTTGGAATCAGTTACGTGTTTTACAAAGATTTCTTGGTTAAAGGTTGAATTTGAGGGTGGAACAAGGCCAGAGGCATGCAGACCAGTTAGGAGCCTTTTTGAGTTATCCAGGCAAAAAAGGAGAATTAAAATCTTGTTGGTAAAAAGCAGAAAATGCTGAAGATTGATTGGATGGAGGTTCTGAGGGCAAGTGAGACATACAGAATGAATCTCAGAATCCTTATCTGGATATCTAGTGGATTGCTGGTGCTAACAACTGAGACTGAGAACAGTGGAGGATCAGCTTTATGGACAAAGATAAAGAGAGGCTTAATTAGATATGCTTGTGGGATGTAAGTAGTACTCTGGTGTGAGGCCTGCCCTGGAGATACCACCTTCCTTGCCTTACTTTTCTTCTTTTCTTTGCTGCTTCCCTGCAAGAATATTTAAGATAACCAATTACAGTAATGGATGTAGGAGTCATTAACAGAGGGGTGGTAGATAAAATTGTGAAAATGGAAGCGATTTCCCCACCTCTCCCCATGGGTAGAGAAAGTGCTCCTGAGAGTGTGGTGAGGTCCCTCACCCAGGGTGGAGGAGATCTCCAGTAGAGTGGAGAGGTTCCAGAAAATAGGGAGGGATCCCACCCAGAAATGAGCGGAAGGGTCTCCCAGGGTAGGAGCAGAGGGGATTCTCCCAAGAGAATGAGTGGTAGCCCAGGGAGAGATCTGGAGTAGGGGAGAAGGCATGTTACACTTCCTGGATTTAGTTACAAAGTTCACTTTCTTTCTCTAATAAACACAAAGATTTATTTCTTCATAAGAGAGACATTATTCTTTTTAGCCTATTTTGTCATTTTCTTCCTTTTATAGTTGCTTTTAATACCCATATTGCCGGGCTCGGTGGCTCAGCCTATAATCCCGTGCCTTTGGGAGGCTGAGGTGAGTGGATTGCCTGAGCCCGCTGGTTCGAGACCTGCCTGGGCAACTTGGCGAGACCTCGTCTCTACAATAAATCAAAAATTAGCCGGGCGTGGCAGCGCGCGCCTGTAGTTCCAGCTACTTGGAAGGCTGAGGCAGAAGGATCGCCGGAGCACAGCAGGTCGAGGCTGCGGTGGCCGGGAGCAGCCACTGCACTCCAGTCTGGGCGACAGTGAGACTCCAACTCAACAACAACAACAACAACAACAACAACAACAACAACAAAAATGCCCATATTAACTTTTAAAACTTGATTCCACTTTGAACAAAACGTTTATTCTGGAGGGTGTTAGGGAGAGATGACAGAGAATGCACACATTAACCCAAGCCTGCTCTTATTAAGACTATTTTCAGTGTCAGTTTATTTCTTAAGCTATAAATACCACAAACAAAATGTTACAAAATGTTTTAATAAATAGATAAAGAGTAGATTTTAAAAGTGAGTTTTTGGTGGGTTGCTGTTAGGATATTTGAAAATCATTTTTTGTCTGTCATGTATGAATCAAATGTTTCCTGTGCTAGTTATGTTTATATTAGACATGTTCCTTCTTCATAAATAATGCAAGATAAACATTTACCTAAACCTAGCTGAACTACCCCAAATGCTACATTTACAGAGTAGGAATCAGTAAGTTTTGCTATAATTTAATCAGAAGAATGGTGTTTTAATCTGAGTGAAATATATACTTATTTAGATTTTGTAGTTTATCTTACTATATATAATTATATCCAGAGTACACATTTTGTAAATATAATTTAGGGAATGTTGGATATTGTGGAATATTGGATTTTCTGTTCCATATTCTGCCACTTTCTCATTGTATGAACTTATGCAAAGTCTCCATATTTTCATGGGCAAAACAAGGGACTGGACTAAGTCAATGGTTTTTGTGATTAATATTATTATTGATGAAATGAATAAAGCTCAGAGAGAACAAACACATCAGGAGCTTAGCTGACCAAATGAAGGGCAGAAAGGATCTCCCTATCTTTTTTTCTGGTCCCTCAGATTATTAGTGATACTCCACATGCCTCCATTTGCAATTTAGAGTAACTCAGACAAAATATTTCACAAATATGCCTGATCAAACTATAAACATGTGGTCCAGCCGGGTTCGGTGGCTCAGCCTGTAATCCCATGCTTTGGGAGGCTGAGGTGAGTGGATTGCCTGAGCCCGCGGGTTTGAGACCTGCCTGGGCAACTTGGCGAGACCTGATCTCTACAACAAATCAAAAACTAGTCGGGCGTGGTAGCGCATGCCTGTAGTTCCAGCTGCTTGGAAGGCTGAGGCGGAAGGATCGCCGGAGCCCAGCAGGTCGAGGCTGTGGTGGCCGGGAGTGGCCACTGCCATGCACTCCAGTCTGGGCGACAGAGTGAGACTCCAACTCAAAAATAAATAAATAAATAAATAAATAAACAAACAAAGCGTGTGGTCCATTTTTTCCCCAGTTTGTGTTTTATAGAACAAAAGTTAATGACACATAACCCCAAAGGAGTTTGTTGTCAGATAAAGTCTTGGGAAATGCTATTTACCATATCCCCCTTAGAAATTCCCAGTGCATTTTCCAGTCTCCAAGAAGTTCTGCTGTAGACAAATATGTTTAATTTTTTTTAAACAGTTCCCAAGTGAATTTATGAGTTTCTTATTTTATTCAGAATCTAGTACCATGCAGAGAGCCGTTGGGGTCAGTTCACGTTTTGGGAAACAATGTTCTATTTGTAGAAGCTCTCCAGATGTTCACTGAGGTAATGGGGTATTAAATGCCAGAGAGATGAGTAGTGTCATGGTAGACTCAGGTGCTCATCACCACCCCATGAGTTTCTGCAATCTAAAAAGTCCTGGAAAACAGATTTCAAAAGAAAGAAACTGAATCCTTTTTCTCCCTCCCCACCCCCAAAATCTTTAAGCTGACAAATACTGCTGTTTTTTTCAGATTGTCATTTTTTTTTTTTTTTTGAGTTGGAGTCTCCCTCGCCCAGGCTAGAGTGCAGTGGCACACTCACAGATACCCCAGCATTGACCTGCTGGGCTCTGGCGATCCTTCCCCTTCAACCTTCCAAGTAGCTGGAACTACAGGCACGTGCTACCACACCTGGCTAATTTTTTATTTATTGTAGAGATGAGATCTCGCCAAGTTGCCCTGGCTGGTCTCGAACCCATGGGCTCAGGCAATCCACTCGCCCCGGCCTCCCAAAATGCTGGAATTACAGGCTGAGCCACCGAACCTGGCCTAGATTGTCTTTAATTCTCCATTAAGGAAAAAAAATGAAAGGAAAACTTATGAATCTGAGGTTTTCATTGTTTTCTTTTATTCTGAGGACAGTTCTAGGGAAAGAATGTACTCTGACTTGTGAGACTCTGCCCTGGTTTGACTCATAGGTCACTTACCCTATTCCCACCTCATTCCTGTCCCTTTACCCTTCTCCAGGAAAGAAGGAGAAGAGAGAAGGAAAATAAAAGGAGAGGATTCTGGATGTATATCAGCCCAAGGGTATTAAATTCTGGCAGCTGCTGCACATTAGGACTATTGTACATTTTCCGTATTAGAAAATAGTGTTGGGGGAACTTTTCTTTTAAACTTAAACTGATTTCTCGTTATTAATTGGTGATAATTAGCATTTATACAAAATGTACTAATGTGGTTGTTTTGGATTCACAACCGACCTTTTAAAAAAATGAATTTCTTTAAAATGAAAGTATAAGTAAATGCATAATATCAATGGTAATAATTTTAGCAGGAGAAGTCGTTTAAAAATCCCTCAAAATTGATAATGTTTTTCACGTGGTCTCATACATTAATTAGAGGTGGGGAAGTAGGGAGGGATGAGGTGGAAGGGAGGATAGAGGCCGCCTGATCCTCTCTCTTACTTGGCCATGTAACGTAATATTTAACTCAGACACCCCCTCGCCAAACCTCCTGCCCAGTCTTTCCTCTCCCTTTTACCCCGCTGCAGCCATGCGTGGACTTCCCATCTTTTGCTGTCTGTTTTCTTCATGGAATGGCCACTGACATCAGGAAACCCCATGCCTAAAACAAACTTTTCGGAACAACTTTGTAAAGGTGGTCTAGTTATGCTGTCTGCCAGCCAAGAAGAAAAGAGCATGGATTGCATTCATTTTTATCCAGGTCTTCATTGTCTGCAGAGAATGAGGAATAAATTTTGGGGTATTCTTGCAAAGCAGAACTTGAACTGGGGGTGGAGGGATGAGAGTTACCCATTGTTGCTGGATCTCGAGGGAGGGGCTGTTCTCTTATTTCCATCTGGTTTAACAAGAGCGAAGAGGAATTAGCCCCAAGATAGTTTTTAAGAAGGATGTAACTTGAGTCTGTTAAAATGATTTGGGGGACATCTGCCTTCTCTGGAGTCTGAGCCGGTGAGGAGTGTTCTGGGAAAGAGCTGGAAGGTCACTATTAATATACCTGAAATGGGGGACAAATGCTGAGAAGTGCAGGGCGTTTTGGGGGCAAGACTTTGGCTTTGAGGCAAAACTCAGATTTCTGTCTAAAAGAAATAATGCATTTCTTCACTCTCTTTCTTTAGAGCTGAATTCTGATCCAAGGAGAAATTTCTACTTCCCTCACCAAGGCTAATACTTCTCCTTGTCCTTGATTGTTTCAAGCATGTGTACATTTGTTGAGTGAGTCAGGTGTGCCCCAGCAGTTCATTTTTTAAAGCTCATGCAGATGACAGAATGGTCACCAAATGATTAAGGTTGAAACATGAAAAGTTGTTTCACAAAAGAGTTTAAAACTGTAAGATTTACTTTGTCCTTTGGTGTATGTTTTCTTTGGTTTTTTTTTTTCTATCGCGTGACCATACTTTATTTTGTTTCTTTGTTGTGCAAGCATGTGGTATGCTTTAAAAAATTGTATTGTTCTCATATGCTGCCCGGACCATATCTGGTTACAAAAAAAACAAAAAAGGTAAGAAAATCATAGCTATTTTTGTGTGGCTTCTGACTGGTCAGCAGCGGAAGGTGGCTGTAGAAATAACAGCAGCAGAGAGCAGCAGTCACTTTTCTTGCAGAAATTTCTTACGATGATATGTTTGCTTTTATTTATAAAATTCTTGCAGTCAAGTTTTGTCCTCTCTCAGGGGGAGCAGAGTGGCTTTGGCCGAAACTGCATTAGCTCTTTTAGGCCCTCTGTTTGGTACACCATAGCAAAAGAATAATAATATTTGGTGGACTCTAAAGTCTGGGTTCTTTAGGTTGGCAGTGGTATAAGGCCCAGGTAGCCATATCCTGATCCCTTAACATTTAAGCATTTCAGGGAACCAAGATCCTTTATAGTCATCGTGTTGGGTTCAGAATGATTGGCTGATAGTTGCTTAATCTGTGGGATGGGGGACTCTATTTAGTTTCCTCATAAAATCAGAACTAAAAAATAAAATGATTATAATCTTCCTTCTAAATATCAGCCATAAAAATCTTAGCTTAACCTTTCCTGTCAGTCAGATGCTCTAGAGTTACAACTTAATAATCAAGGGAGATGAAACATACATCCGTGTAATGATGTTTGAATTCCAGACATGCAAGAGAACTTTGTCTTGACTTTGTCATGCCAGACAGCAGGGTGTACCATGCAGGCAGCTGTGACCTCTCTCTCCTCTTGTCCCAGTGAGTCTGTGCTCCCATGATGAGAAAAATAGAGTTACATACTTTTTCTTTTGTAAATATCTTTTCTATGTTGCTTTCATAGCAAGATGAAGTAGGGTCAGGGTGACTAACTAAAATAAAAGTGTATTTCTTTCATAGGTTTAAGTAGAAGCTCTGTTTGTGATAGAATCAGGGAAGAAGAAGGACAAAAAAGGGAAGACAGAGGAAGAAAAAACCTTCTTTTGAGGAAGGATGAATTAGGTAAACATGGATTGGAAAAAAACCCAGACTCTTTTACGTTTTAGTTGAATCTTCTCTAAAACCTCTTACCGGGGTTACAATACAAAAGCAAATTTGACTGGTTTTTATTTAATCTATATTTATGGATTTGGTGTTTATTAAGTTTCTACTATTGTGCTAGTCGGGGAAGACATACAAATGAATAAAATGGTGATTGTGTGCAGGTACAGGCAAATAGATTGTTTTGTCAATGTGGTACGATTGTACTGCCAAGGAGAGAGGGATGCATGCGTAGATGCTATGGAATTTCCCTCCCCTGTTCTTCTGTCCATGTGTTGGAGGTACTGTTGCTGCCTCTGTACCGATGTCACAGAGATGTCAAAGGCGGACACAAGGAGAACCCAGGTGTCAGACGTATAGGAGGCAGAGCACAAAGAGGACAGACCAGGCCTGCTTGAACTCAGCATTCTGGGTTCTGGGAAGCATAGATATGCCACTCCTATTTGTGCAGAAGCCTGTGTTACCTTTCGTGCATGAATAGTCCTTTGTATACTTTTGATTTATTTAATTGAAAGGAGCTGGTGGAGAGGTAAAATAGGTACTTCCATTTGGGCAGTAGCAAAAAGAAAGAACATGAAAAATGGATTTCTAGAATCTTTTCTTGGTGTTCACAACATTATTTAAAAGACCTAATATGATGTCATGTATGATTTATGCTGCGTAGGTGTTTTTCCACTGTGTTTGAGGCAGATAGGTATTAGAGGGTAATATATTATGTGGTTTCAAATATAAAAACTACTCTAGTGATGTGAGGAGATAAGGTGTATTGCTGATCAGATAGCCAGGAATAACTGTTTTCTGTGGCAAAGCTTATATTTGGACATTTTTTATCCTAATGAAACATTTGGAATCCAATTTCCCTTTTTCTTATACTTGTAACCTAAAGATGTGGTCCAATTATTTCTTTTGTGTGTGTGTGGTCAGGCATTTGTATAGATGCTTCAAATGCCACCATCAATTTGAAGCAAAGCAACAGAACCTGGACATAAAGTCTTGGGGTCCCATTTCTAGTATGACATCAACTTACTTTTAATTTGAGTCTCTTCAGTGACTCTCATTTTCTCTTGGTTTTATTTTTTGCAAAAGTGTGTTAAAATGCATTTGTAGTCATGGAATGCTTTGTTACCTACTTGAAATGAATGTAAGAAGATTAAGAGTTTGAAGTGCTTTTAGGAATAGCAGATAGAGTCGGCTGTCTTCCAGTTCTTAATTTCTAGTTGAAATTTGTGGTGATGTCATTTCAAAACAATTGTAACAGGTAGAATACAGAGCACTTACAAGGCTCCAGGGTAATTTTTTGAGAATGGAAACATTAAATAAGCATCGCAGCTTTGCTTTCACAGATCTTGGTTTCAAGCATATTCTGGGCTTAAGTGGGAGAGAAGTGAATGGTATCCCACCAAGAGGTAATCTCACACCTGCTATACCTCTAAGTGTCCAAGTATGGCTTTCATAGAGTGGTTTTTAAGGTGTTTAAGTATAAAAAACTATATAATATGTCTTCAAATGGGACAAAGGTGCTGCCTGGCAGGTTCAAGCTCCCTCTCACTCTGCCAAGGTGGAGGCTGACTTTCTGTGTTCAGGGATCTTCTGGGTAGAGAGAGAGCTCTAGAGCCCTGGATGTTTCTTAAGATGGAGGACAGAAATTGTGTTGATGCTCCAGGAAAAAAAAAAAAAAAGTTTTACCTCCTTGCTTTTAAAAAAAAGCTCTGCTTTATAATGATGTAATTTTCTTGAACAGGCGTAGTGTATCTTTTAGGTTCTCTCATGATTCAGATGGATATTGTCATGTTTGTGAAAGATGCAATTTGGGAGTCTTTCATATTTAGACATGGGATTTGTAATTTGTTTGGCAGGTGAGTAAATGTTCAGTATCTCTGAATCTTGGATGTTGAAGAGAATTCAGTGGAAGGTGGCTGGCTTTGAGATCTTTGATAAATTACATCATTATAAAGCAGAGCTTTTTTTAAAAAGCAAGGAGGTAAAACTTTTTTTTTTTTTCCTGGAGCATCAACACAATTTCTGTCCTCCATCTTAAGAAACATCCAGGGCTCTAGAGCTCTCTCTCTACCCAGAA
>CAUYQG010183654.1:0-11697 GCA_963574415.1 Tarsius wallacei
AAAGTTTATTTAGAAAGTATAGGAAACACAGTAAATCATAAAGGGAATATAGAAATAAGCCGGGCTTGGTGGCTCAGCCTGTAATCCCGTGCTTTGGGAGGCTGAGGTGAGTGGATTGCCTGAGCCCGCGGGTTCGAGACCCGCCTAGGCAACTTGGCGAGACCTCATCTCTACAATAAATACAAAAATCAGCTGGGCATGGTAGCGCATGCCTGTAATTCCGGCTACTTGGAAGGCTGAGGCAGAAGGGTCGCTGGAGCCCCGCGGGTCGAGGCTGCAGTGGCCGGGAGTGGCCACTGCACTCCAGTCTGGTCGACAGAGTGAGACTCCAACTCAAAAAAAAAAAAAAGAAAGAAATAAAATTAGATGATAAAGTAAAGCTAATTTATGAAAGTAAATGTAATTGGATTAGTTTATTTAAGAAGCAGGGACTTGAATCCTAAATCAAAAACAAAATTAAACTCTACAAGAGAATTACCTAAACCAAACTAAATGAAACATTAAAAGTAAAAAGGGGGATGTTATCCCATAGCATTAAAGTCAAAATTGGCATATGACACAGGCCTTCCTAACAATAATCTGAATGGTATAATACTATAAGAAAGGGATTGGCAGTAGTAGGATACTGCCAGCATCGGGGAGGGTGCACAACACCAGTAAGGTTACCTGATCTCAAGCCAGGCAATGTGGGGACCAAAGGGAGGCCCAGACTTTATCTGTACAATGACCACTTGTACGCCTAATCCTAAATTGTACCCCATATCTTAAAAAAAAAATCTGAATGTTAGACGATAATGAAATTACTAAGAAATTTAATTCTGTAAAAACTTAATAGTGTCATTTTTACCTTCAGTAAAAATTTCACCCGTAAAATTAAAGCTCCATAAGAAACCGGGTATACAATGAAGATATAGATAAACATATATAGATACAGATATAGATATACACACACACATGTATATTCTAATTTAAGATTTGTTTTTTAAAATAATTTCAAAAAAACAATATGAAAAAATTTTAGTATAAAAATATACAGAGGACTCATGACAGTTAGCCAATAAGTATGTATACAGTACAAATATGTATATTTTTAAGTTTATAATAGTAACTATAGAAATTACACTGAAGTAATATTTTTCCAATAAATTGGCAAAAAATTTTTAAAATTTCCAATTTTAATAAAGTGTTATAGTCTAGTTATACATGATTTAACAACTTTTAAAGACTATTTGAACATATGTATCAACACTTAAATATGTAACGTATTTGACACATCAATTCTATTATATTTCTAGTATGATACTCAAAAAGACTAGCTTATAGTAAACAAAGATACAGTTCTAAGTGGCTAAAGTGGACTATAAGCTTGTATTTCAGTATGATGTCAATTAAAATTATATATTTAATCTAGATTGTCATTTTTTTAGTCACAATAGTGGCTTTATTTCAACCTTATCCCAGTTCACTCACTCAAGAAATCTAATCATCTGATATGTTAATTCAAAAGAATAGTTTTTCAATTCCCACAATAATATATAAAATAGTTACTATTATTCCCATTTTAAAGGTGATAAAACTGAGTTATGAAAATGCTGATAACTTGCTCAATCAACATCAGAGAGCTAATATATTCTTATTCATTATTGAGCTGAACAGTTATTAGGGTTCTAAATACATACAAACAAATAAGAGAACAAGTGAAAAAGAGAAAGAAAGAATGAAGAATGGAAGGAAGGGAGGAAGGGAGTGGGAAGGAAGGAAGAAGAAAGAAAGGGAAGGAGGAAGGAAGGGAAGAAGAAAAGAGAGAGTTAGTTTATACACTAAAATGTTAATAATAGTTTCATCTGTGAGATATGATAATGTTTTTTTATTTTTTTCTTGTTTTCTATGTTTTTAGAATTTAGCATGTGTTATTTATAATTAGAAAAATGAACTTCAGTCAAGGCAGCTTTGTTTGAATTCTCAATTAATAAGCATTCTGATATAAATACAGTTTACATATATCACAGCTGTAGCGTTCTTATTCCTAATCATTAACATTTTTCGTAATTTTAATCAGCTCCAAAAATTTATTTTCTATAAGGTTAATTAAATAATAACATAGGCTACTGCTGCTTCAAGGTATTTCTTGTTCCAAGAATATTTTAACTTTGATTTATAATATAACTTCACAACTTTACTTATGTTTATAAACACAAGTGATTGGTACAAAATGTAGTAACCAAGAGAGAAGAGCTATTATTCTTTATATATAAAGAAAAACAAGGATATAATTTTAAATATTCTGTCTGAATTATTTTGCTAGATGTTGTAAGTTAACAATAATACAGAAACCTCAAAGTTTGAATTGTTATTTACTTCATTAGACCTAGAAAATGAGAATTACATCATAAGACAAATTATTGATTTCAATGGAGCATACACTTGCCATGGGAGAGGTTTGTTAATATTGCTTGACTGAGATATTATAATATATCAAAAACAAACATTTATTTTTTCAGGTCTCAAGTCCCTTGTAGGGACACTGATCCATTGCTTGAAGAAACTCATGGGTGTCATTATCTTAACTCTGTTTTTTCTGAGCGTATTTTCTCTCATCGGGATGGGACTCTTCATGGGCAACTTGAAACATAAATGTTTACGATGGCCCCAAGATCATGAAAATGAAACCCTGCACAACGGAACTGGACACCCATATTACATTCGAGGTAAGAATCACTTGCCATCTATGTCAAAATGTAAAATTCTTCTTAAAAGCAGAGCAGTCTTCCCAGAAATGCTGAACGCTCAAATTTTGCTGGATTTCTAAAGCCTTTTTGGCTTGTGCATCAGATGCATGATGAAAAAGGCATGGATATTTGCTCCTTTTTCTCAGGTGTTGAGAGGGATGTTTATCTTCTGCGGAGATTCTTATAGACTTCAGGTAACTGCTAACTCAAGATCAGATACAGATGTCATTTTTTGCTTATTTTTCAGAAAAAGAAAACTTTTACCATTTGGAAGGAGAAAGCCATGCTCTCCTTTGTGGCAATAGAACAGATGCTAGGTAAGTAGTGTTAATATTTTCTTCTATCAAGTCAGTATCATCTGTCAGTAGTACTTAATGAATGACTATTGTTTTCACTGCTGGTTCCCATTTGATTAATTATCTCATTTTATCATGCTGAGAAGTTGTTTTAGTCTATTCAAGCTACTTTAGCAAAATACCATAGACTGGTTGGTTTAAAAACAACAGAAATTTATTTCTCACAGTCTGGGAGGCTGAAAAGTTTAGTTCAAGGTGTGGGGCAAATTAGTGTCTGGTGATGACTTGCTTTCTGGCTCATAGTTGGTGCCTTTTTGTTGTGTCCTCCCATGGCAAAAGGGGCCAAGGATTTCTCTCAGGCCCCTTCTCTAGGGAGACTAATAATATTCATAAGGACTCTACTCTTGTGACCTAATTACCTATCAAAGGCCCATCACCATGAGAGTTAGGGTTTCGGCATGAATGTTGAAGGGACACAGACATTGAGACCCCAGCAGAATCAGGCAATATGGAATACTATTAATCCAGTTTTACTGAAAAAGCAATAGGCAGAATAACTAAATGACTTATCCAAGGACAAGAAGCTAATAAATGGTAGAGATAGATCTTAAGGATCTGACTTTCTGCTTTCATGGAGACCTGGAGCTAGTGAGAAAGACAGGCAACATAGATCTGTCCTTTGGCCAGAAGCTTTTGAAGAAAATAAGTATTAAAGATATGCTGTTATTTCACTTATTTTTGTCTTATATATCGTTTATGATTATGACTTACATTAATAAAAAGCTTGTTTTTCTTAAAAACAGTATTTACAAATAATTCTTCAGTGAAATGACAAAACTGTCATATCTCATTGTCCTATAATTTCAGATGAAAATATAATTCGGAAATAGAAACAGGGTGCTTCTCAGTAGTGTGTGTGATTCACAAACTTTTCCTGTGTTGCTTTGCTCAGCTGGGATGACTTGGCAGTCATCCATAGACTCAGCTCTTTCTTAAACTCTGGGGCCCAGATTGACAAAAGACACATGGGAGGAGAGGAGTATGAGTTATATCGTTTAGTTAATTTCAGGCAATTTAGACATATTTTCACTTATTGAGCACATTTGTGTGTGTGTGTGTGTGTGTGTGTGTGTGGTGTGTGTGTGTGTGTGTGTACTCAGC
This sequence comes from Tarsius wallacei, assembly GCA_963574415.1. NCBI lineage: Eukaryota > Metazoa > Chordata > Mammalia > Primates > Tarsiidae > Tarsius > Tarsius wallacei. The sequence goes on from CAUYQG010183654.1 coordinate 4,187, forward strand.
TTCTCCTGGGCACATGTTCTATTCTCAAATCCAGATTATGAACCCATCTCTTTGTGTCTGTCCAATCCTACTTCAGCTAATTCTGCTATATACATGACAGACTCAAATATCACCTGAAATATGTTTTTTGCAGACACCTGGTTATGGATATTCAGAACACAGTGATATATTTTAAGGCAAGAGAGAAAGTCATGAAGTGTTTTACCTATAGAAATCATACTTTGCTGCATGGCAAACCATTCCACAATTTAGTGATTTAAGACAACAAAAAAACAATTTGCTCAGATTCTATAGGTCAGCAATTTAGCAAGCCCCAATGCACAAATGCTTTTTAAACCTCTGCTTGTTCCATTAGAAGTAAAGCAAGTCACATGACCAAACCCAGAATAACATGGGAGGGAACTACACAAGGGCATGGACGGAGGATAGCATGATTTATTGGGCCACTGCTGTAATACTCAACTACAATACCAAGGCCCCTCAGTAGATTAAAAAGTATGAGAAGTCCCTGAAAGGAAATGAAATAAATATTTAATCCAATCTATCTCCCCAAGTACAAATATTGCTTATAAATTATTGACCTGATACATGTTTTCTCACCCTAATAATGGACTCTAAGGGTTTGAGATGAGATCATATCAAAATTAAACCCTCAACCACTTCAGGTTTATTTTTTTGGTCAGTACTGTTTTCCATCAGTTACTCTTTCACTGTGACATGTGCATAGTCCCCCTCTGATATTGAGTAGTAAAGCTATAGTTAATAAAATGTATTTTTGAAAATTGCTAAGACAGTAGATTTTAAATGATAATTATGTGAGGTATTGCATGTGTTATTTAGCCAAATTTAACTATTTCACGTGTATTTGTTTTTCCAGACCTGTTATCACAACAAATATGTGCAATTTTTGTCAATTCAAAAATATTCTTTAAAAGCCTTGTCAAAACCACTTTTGAGGCTTTTTAAAAATTTTAGCTTAATTAACACTGTTCAGTTGTATGAACTTAAAATCCAACTCATTTGCAGCTTTTTGGATGGAGATTGTTGGGAGAAGACTAATTACACCCTGTGGAAGAGGAAGCTATTATTCATGGGCAGATGCTCTATATTTATGATTTGTCCATAATCATTTAGTCACCTAACAGTAAGCAGTTTTTCTTTTCTTTGTCTTCTTTAGTCAGTGTCCTGAGGGATATACGTGTGTAAAAGCTGGCATAAATCCTGATCACGGCTTCACAAATTTTGACAATTTCGGCTGGGCTTTACTTGCCCTATTCCGGTTAATGACTCAGGATTACCCTGAAGCCCTTTATCACCAGGTAAGAACAGAGAAGTATCTGCACTGCACTTAAGAAATGGCACCATGCCCTCCCTTCTAAAATAATGGTCAAACGTAATACAGTTTATTAAATTTTCACATGGAGAATTTGAAGACAAAAGAAAAGGGAACCAGAATTATTGACTATATGCTGGACACCGTGCCTGGCATGTGCTTTTGTGTTTATTATCTTATTTAATCTTTGAAACAATTCTACAAGATCAGAGTGTGTGTGTGTGTGTGTGTGTGTGTGTGTGTGTGTGTGTGTGTGTCTGCTTTTTATATGACGACACTAAGATTCAGAGAGGTGGGGTAGCCTCCCAAAAGTTGTAGCGGATGAACCTGCCAGAGTTCAGATCACAATCCACTCCAAAGCCTGTGATATTATACATTTGATATTAACTAAGTAAAGAGCATTGCTAGGTACTAATTCTTTAGTTAAAACATTTTGAATGTATGAAATTACCAGATATTCATCATTTATTGAATGTGTAACATATTCTATTATTTTTATTCTATTATTTATTCTCATCCATTTTAATATTATATCATGCTGCAGTTATAATGGAAGTCTTGCTATAATGAGATTGAAATCCAAATTCTGAATCTGATTCATAGCTAATTACATGTATGCCATGGTTACTCAAAAAATTATAATATTCTTTAAACTGGAGACTCAGTTTTTCTTTGAAGAGAAGTTCCAACTCAGTAGAATATACAGTTTTATTATCATAGTAGAATAGTTAATATCAAAATATATTAGATAAAATAAATTACTTTAAATTCTGAAGGCATTTATAATTGAAGGAGAACATTCTTTTTTAAAACACACACACATACTTACTTTGATTGACTTGATAATTTGTGGGGATTATGTGTGTATAAGTATCATTAATAATGATAGGATAATGTAATATATTTTGGGCATAAAGTTTAATAAATTCTTATTAAATGGAAATGAAGTAGACCAAGCAAATATAGCACAATTGTGTTTTTGGTGAAAGAAACTACATGAAAATACTATAAGTGACACTTTTTAATGTAAACTACAGTTTTTAAAATGTTTGTTAGATTAGTATTTATGTTGCTATTTTCCAATCTTTTAGACAAGTGTCAGTGTTTTCTCCAAAACACTAGGAACCACTTATTTATAAAATAATCTTATCATGTTATCCTTTTTCTAAAAATCCTTTAGTGGTTTTCAGATTCCTATAAACTGACATTCAGTATCAGGCCAGGTGTGGTAATCACAGCACTTTGGAAGGCCAAAGCAGGAGAATTGCTTGAGCCCAGAAATTCAAGACCAGTCTGGGCAACAGAGCAAGACATCTCCTCTACAAAAAATAAAAATAAAAATCTAGCTGAGTGTGGCAGCATGCTTTGTAGACCCAGCTACTCGGGAGGCTGAGTTGGAAGGATTGTTTGAGCCCAGCAGTTTGAGGCTGCAGTGAACCATGATTATGCCACTGCACTCCAGTCTGGACAACCCCAACCCAAACAAACGAAGTCCATATGCATGATACATAGTGCCCTTTAAAATCTAGTCTTTGCATACTTCTGTAATTTATTTTCTAACAATATCTCAATATATACTCCACTTTATTTGAGTATAGAAAAAGACTTGCTGTTTCCTACATGAGCTTTTCTCATAATTCCTTGTTTCCATGTGTGTTGTACCTTCTACCTGAATTCATCTGCCTTCAGTCTCATGAAATCTGTGCCTCAAATCCAGTGTTTTTTCTTTAAGCTTTTCCCCATTGCCCTCCTTTCAGAATAAGGGACATCCTCCACTGGAATCTCACAGTCCACTGTACTTTCCTTAGATAATGGTATTTTAATTGCTTGTCCAACTGTTTCCCCTACTAAGAGATTAACTAATTGAGAAACTAGCTGATAACTTTAATCATCCTTAGATAAAAAGATGTATTTTGTCATATTTTATTTTTTATGTTCTCCACATCTAACAGAGATGCTTAATGAAATTTCAATCAACAAAAAATATATGTGAATGCTTGTAAACTTTATCACCTTATATACTAATAAAAGTCTTGCCTTTTGGTTTGTAGCCCTAAAAGTGTATGCTAATTTTCATGTTAACATTGGGTTGAAAGCAATCTTTTCCCTCTACCTGTGAAATGGAATACCAGTCTAGGAGTCTTCTGATGTTGGAGCTCTCAGGACCTGCATTATTGTGCTCTAAGTTTTTATGGACTAATGTAGATAGAGCTTGCTTTGGTTTGATATGGGTTTATACCCTAAGCATTGCCCTAAATTGAACTAATTATGGCTAGGAAAATTTAGCAATGATTCCATCTCATGTTTTTGCGATTATTACTTTCCAATAATTCAAAAACTATTGTTTGGTCTGAGTACTCTTTGGTCCACTGTGGGTACATAAATGAACAAAATAATGTCAACTGTCATGTAAGAGTGTTATGTTTAACAATACAGTTAACTTTTGTTGTGTGCCTACCATATGTTAAGATCTCCATGTACGCTGTTTCATTTGTTCTTCATGCAAAACCTTTGAAATAGAGAGTACCATTAGCCCATTTCACACTTAAATAAATGACAAACTAGAGTTTGTACACTATTCTATACTAACAAGAGTATATACTTTTATTTGTTGTGACCAAATTATCTTTATTACAGAATTTTACTTTTTATATTAAAATAGGAAAATGCAAACATATAAATAACACTGTCCTCTTTTGTCTTTTGTCCTCTCCTTAGATCCTTTATGCTTCTGGGAAGATCTACATGGTATTTTTTGTTGTGGTAAGTTTTTGGTTTGCGTTTTATATGACAAGTTTGTTCTTGGGCATACTTGCTGTGGCCTATGAAGAAGAAAACCAGACCGCTGCTGAAAAATCAAAGATGGTTGAATCAAGATTTCAACAGAGTATAAAACAACATCAAGAAGAAAATGAAGCAGCCAAGGTATAATTTTTTTAAATGTTTCTTACAATCATAGCACTAGAGATTTCTTCTTAAGGTCTTGGAGTATATTTCCATCTGATAGATGCTCATGAGTGACACATGATCAGAGGATCAAAAACTATTTCAATAAGAGGGCTAGCTTTTGCTACATAATATTTCTTTGTTAGTGCCTTATAGTAACAGTGACCAGCATCTTTAAAGGTTTCTTTAACTTATACATTTTTGTTCCAAAATCTGTACTACTATTGCTGATAAACTTGAATAGATTATGTTTTTCATAACTTTACTCTTAACACAGGCATAGTTTATTAATTCAAACCTCCTTCAGATAACATATCAGAATTAATTTTGGAAAATGTCTGTGTCTAATTCAAAAGTGATAGTACCTTTCATGATTTAAAAATTATGAGGCACTAAAAAGAATGGATAAAAATATAGTACCAAACTTATAAAAGAAGAAATAGTTTACTTTATTGGTTTTCTAATTCTTTAAAAAAACTTACTATCGTGATATAGAAAATTATTTTATCCCTAGAAAATTTAAATCCATGATTAATAAAACCTAATAATGTTTTACTGTAACTATCAACATTCATTGTGTTATATTTGAATATTTCTTCAGACTTTTAGCCTCAGAGAAAAAAAACATTTGATCAAAGGATCTGAAGAGATTGACAGAAGTGCATTAAGGAAGTTTTGGAAAATTATCTTTAAGAATCTAAGCAGTGCCGTAAAATATTAAAAGAAAAAAAAACAAAACAGGACCAAGAAAAGCAATCAGAAATAGCTTTCTTATATTCTGCAGGACCTAGCAATCTTACACCTGTTCCTCAAACTACCTTTAAAGTAAATGGGAAAAGGGTCTAGATTGAGGCAGAGGACAAAAGAGAGAAGCTACACTCGGAACTCTCCTACATAATGTGGATACAAAGGATAAAAGGTCAACAAACATTCTGAAGTGAAAAGCATTAAGGCTGCCTAAAAGTTCATTAATACTAAAGATCCCTACTAAGTCAAAAAGAGGCAAATGTTAACTCCCCTACATATCACCCTTTTGTTAAGTCATCAGTGAAGAAGCATTAGAAAACTGCAGTATCAAAACTAGCACCTGAATGACATGATGTAGCATCATACTGAATGACTTGATACTTGTGTCCATAACATGCATGCCATTGAACAGAAAGCAATTATGGGCAATATGAAGAAAACATGTATAAAAAGAGGCTATTGAGCATTGCCATTATATCACTCATGAGTAAGTCACAGAAAAACAAATTTCAAAAGCTTTCTGTCTCTAAGAAATGAGTCCAGGGTCCTCCAGATTGAAAGAGATTAGGGCCTGAATGATATGTTGAATGTGTAACTTGTTCTGAAGTGGCATTTCAGAATCTTAAGGGCTTATGGCTACATTCAAATGTATCCAAGAGCATAACAATGCTTCTCTTATCCCAAGATGAAATGCTTTATTAACTCTGCTTAGGAAGAACTTGGATATTTGCCAATTTCCCAATACCTCCATTGATTTTTCAGCTCTGGATCTCATGAAGCCCATCTGGTTTTAATTTTAAAATTTTAATTATAAACAATTACTTTTCCTGGAAGAGTCCTAGAACAGTTTGTCATTCAGAGTTTTCTCAGAAGTGAGTATAAGTCAGTTTTGCAATATATTTTTTATTTATAAATATAAAAAACACTGGAGAGAAAATAATTGAAAATGGAACATATTGGGGACTCTTAAGTTCATTGATCTGTTTAAGACAGGTCAGATGCCAGTTCCAATTCTGGAATTATAGGGAGATTGCTTAGATGCTTCATATTCTCACATTCTAGAAAAGCTGTAGGTCACACTGGCTAAAAGCATAGTTTTTCCATCATATAAATGTCAGTCTACTTCAGTCACTTAATAGATGTACTATGTTTGCCAAGTCTGTTAACCTTTTAAAACTTCAGCTTATTTGTCTGTAAAATGTATATAATTATAGTACCAGTCTTATAGGCTGTAGTGAGGGTCAAATGAAATAAATGCATGCAAAACACTAAGCAGAGCTTAAATTATTCTAAGTAATTGAAATAATATTATGAAGAAATATTAATACAATTATATCATATCAGTATTATATATCATATTAAAGATACCTTTTATCCATACTGTCACACTCAGCATCCACATTAAGAACACTTGATTTTAATGGAGAAAAAAATCTGTCTTTGTATAAAATCACATTTTAGAAGCAATTTATCTCATAACAATATAATACCATCAATATTACGTGACATTTATGTTTATTTGCTAGGTACCAGACTCAATGCTAAGTGCTTTACTACATTGTTACATTTCCACTGTGACAACCCTTTAAGGTGTAGTAATTATCTCAGTATCTCACCTGGAAAAATTGAGGTTCAGTCCCCAAAGTAGGAAATGTAGAGCAAGACACAATATTAAATCAGATATTTAAACTTTGTATAGTTGTACCCTATACAATTCAATTTATAACTAAAAATTATAAAGAGGCAATGGCTAAATATGGGGACACAAGAAGGTATAGCTGTCCCAATAAACACCCATCAGTGTGAAATTCTTAAGTCTTGACTGTCTTTAGAGAAAATAAAATAATAATAATAGCAGCAACATACAATGTTTATCGAGTGTCAACTATGCGCCAGACGTGTGGAAAGTGTCCTCATGAATTCTCAAGCACAATCCTCATTAAGGAGTTCCAGCTGCAGAGCTTGAGGCTTACTCATTGGTATCTGATTTCTCAACACTGAGGAAGAGGATCTTCCTTCACTACTTTCTTGATCTGGAGACTCAGTGCTGAAATGGTATCATTCCATCAATTACGCAGTCTGCAGGTGAAACTTGACTGTGAATTGCCAGCTGTTGACAAAACCTAAGGAATAGAATTAGGTTTATAAAATTATGGGCATACAAACAGTTTGAAAAACTATTTGCCACATATAAACTAACATTCTTATATCTTATCTATATAATTAATTAAAACACTTTTAAAAATTGTACTAGGAGCCGAGCTCTGTGGCTCAGCCTGTAATCCCTTGCTTGGGGAGGCTGAGGAGAGTGGATTGCCTGAGTCCGAGGGTCCAAGACCCGCCTGGGCAACTTGGCCAGACCTCATCTCTAAAATAAATAAAAAAAAATTAGCGTGGTAGCACGCGCCTGTAGTTCCAGCTACTTTGAAGGCTGAGGCGGAAGGATCGCCGGAGCCCCGCAGGTCGAGGCTGTGGTGGCCGGGAG
>CAUYQG010183663.1:0-94194 GCA_963574415.1 Tarsius wallacei
TGTAGAGATGAGGTTTCGCCTGCCCGGGCGGGTCTCGAACCCGTGGGCTCAGGCAATCCACTCACCTCAGCCTCCCAAGGCGCGGGATTACAGGCTGAGCCACCAAGCCCGGCAAGTCTTGTAATTTATATAATCTTTTGCATGTCATAACTAATCAATAATATGTTGTCATGAATTATGTTTTACTTTGTAATTGGCTCTGTTAATTCCCTGTAGTTCCAGCTACTTGGAAGGCTGAGGCGGAAGGATCGCCAGAGCCCAGCAGGTCAAGGCTGCGTGGCCGGGAGCGTGCCACTGTACTCCAGTCTGGGTGAGGGAGTGAGACTTCAACTCAAAAAAAATTAAAAATAAATAACTCCCTTACTCTATGGCAAGCTTATTGAATTCTTCAGTTTGGTGTTACTGATAACACTATGAGCTGCCTTTTGGTACCGGCAGCAGGAAATGTGGCCGATACAATGCTCTGTCAGTCACGTAGTCAATGTATAAGTGCCGGCAACCCTAAACTTATAAAAATGGACTGTGAAAACTAAGGGGCCAACAGACCGGTTCCAGAAATGCCAGGAACCAGGTTCTGTCTCCCTGGATTCTGAATTCAGAAACAAGCTTCTTTCTGCCAGTTCCCTGCCTCTCCATTTACTGGCATCAAGAGATAGCAATTGAGCGTTTCCTCGGACTGTAACAGAGTGGGTGCTCAGCCGAGAGCTGGTGAATTGCCTTAGCCTTCCAAGTAGCCGGAATTACAGGCACGCGCTACCACGCCCGGCTGATTTTTTTGATTTATTGTAGAGATGAGGTTTCGCCTGCCCGGGCGGGTCTCGAACCCGTGGGCTCAGGCAATCCACTCACCTCAGCCTCCCAAGGCGCGGGATTACAGGCTGAGCCACCGAGCCCGGCTTGAACTCACTTCTTAATCATGATGTTATAATCACACTGACAAGTGTGAAATGTACATTGTGGTGAGTCCTATAAAGAAAAAGTAGGTTTTCCTAAGAGAGTCTGTTATAAGGAGCAGTAAGGGACATTTAAGCTAAAATATGAAGTATAAATTGATTAGAGACAGGCATTCTAGGCTGTGAGAAAGGCAGACACCAAGGCCCTGTAGCAGGAAGAAATAATTTAAGGCAGAGAGGTGGGTGAAATGAGGCCATTAGCAGTTGGGTGAGACATTGGGTAGATATTAGAGAGATCAGAAGAGCCAGACAATGCAGAGAACTGTGGAGCAGACTAAGGAGCTTTGTCTTTATTTTAAGAGCAATGGAATGGAATACCATCTAAGATATTTAATGGGGATGGGGGAGTAGGAGGCTCACATGATCATATCGCATCTTGAGAATATCACTCTAGATTCTGGAGTAGAACACTTGAAAGGAGTCAAGAATAGTTGTCTGAGGCTATTAGGTTAGTTCAGGCAAGGGATAATGGTAGTGGCCTAAACAAAGGATGTGGTAAGGACAGAGAGAGGCAGACACGATCAAGAGATGTTTTGAAGATGAAAACAAGCAGAGACTGGCTGGGGTAGAGAAAGGGTGAGATCAAGAATGACTCATAGGTTTTAGCCACGCACAACTTGAACTTTATATAGTTTGCACCAATTGCAGGCTCATGGTTACCCGATTTCCAAAGTCAAAGGCAGCGCCTCAGGAAAGTTGGCCCCTGGAGTCAGGTTTGTGGTTTCCTCATATATCACAACATAAAACATAGAAAACTTACTACAGAAGGTTAGGGGTTGCAAAACATCCCCCAAGGGCACCTAAGGGCTTTGACTGAGGACTTCAATCACTCACTTAAAATCAAAAAGCTTTGGTTTTAGAAAACAGATTTTTTTAATGAATGGGCCAATATGGTTTTGCTCCAGGCATCATTTCAAACACTCTCTTCAGAAGTATTTCTGAGTCTCAGTTTGCATCCCTAAACTAAAGAACTAAGATCTGATCACTCCACCTCATCACATGGGATACACGGAATTTCACAGTCCCAGCTTCTTCTTCCTTTCACAGCTGTCCAGGGCTCCTTTGTGTCTCATACCCAAAACCCAACCCTGCATTCAGTTGGCAGGACACTTCTAAATGTCACCCAAAGAAAAGCCCAGTGAGCACCACGTAAACAAGAAATTAACTTAGAAGCAGTTTCCTTCATTCAGAAGATGTTATCGACCCAGGTCTAACACAGAGCAAGTTACCTAGCCATCTACAAACAACGAAGCCATCTTTTTTCTTGAGGTAAAAGTATCTACAATCCAAGCCACTGGCAATCTAAATTAGCCCAGTCCTCAAGAGTCTTAAAAGCTGGTCCAGATCATTTCTCAGTTCTTTTTTAGGTTTTTTTAAGCTTCAATTTCTTTATCTACAAAATGGGTATATAAATAGTTACCCATAAAGTGGCTCTGAGAATTAAGTAATCTATGAAAGATGTTTGACTCATTGTCTGACAGAGTGAGCTCTATGAGTGTTCATAATTCTGATTATACCCTGTTCAGTGCTGTTCAGAAAAGAAGGCAAGAACATCAAGGGCAGAGAAAAGACAGCCCTTAGCTACAACAGCTTCACATTGTAGTGGAAGAGACACGGAACAAATGAAGGCTAATAGTAATGAGGATCCAATCACTGACCTCCCTTGCTCCGCCCATTGTTCTCCCTGCTCCCATCCCAGGAGAGTCCCTCAGGGAGCCCTGGTACCAATCTGTGGAAGAAAATTGGAAGAATATTGATCTGGTGGAAAAAACAGCAGACAATGCATCCAGAGACCTTCCCTTGAGAACTTTATCAAGCCAATCACTAAACTTGTCTGTCTCAGGTTCCCCTTCCACAAATGAGAGGAGTCACAGTCACACCTATACACAAAAGCACATCTGTATTTAAGACAGATTTTGATGAGATGGTAAATGAACAAATAATTAAAAAAACAAAAGCAATGTATCCAGTTCCTACTAAGCTCTGCCTATGTGTTCAGCAATGTGCTGAGTGCTGAACAGGACACAGAATAAATTTATGCAGGGCTTACCTCAGAAACAAAGAAGAATGACTATTCTCTGGATGAGATAATAATAATTTTTAAGCTGAACAGTGCAAAGCAGGATATAATAAAATGATAGACCGGCTAGGTATGGTGGTTCATGCCTGTAATCCCAGCGCTTAGGGAGGTTGAGGCAGGAGGATTGTTTGAGCCCAAGAGTTCAAGGCAAGCCTAGGCAACATAGTGAGACTCTCCCTCTCTACAAAAAAATTAAAAAATTAGCCAGGTGTGGTTGTGCAGGTATACGATCCCAGTTACTTGGGTTTCAGGCTGTGGAGAGCTGTGATTATGCCACTGCACTCCAGTTTGGGCAACAGAGTGAGACTAAGACTCACAAAAAAAAAAAAGAGAGAGAGAGAGAGAGAGAGAGAGAGGGAGGGAGAGAGAGGGAGAGAGAGAGAGAGAAAGAAAAGAAAATAAAGAAAAATAGATGATGCAATAGAGATGATCATGTCATGTGATTTTAGAGATAAGAGAGAACAATGAAAGGATGGCTTTATAAAAAACAGAGTCAAGAAAGATGATGACATGGAATGTAGAAGCTGTTCCAGGTGAAAAACTACCCAACTGACAACCCAAAGGTGGGAATGAGCAAGGCATATTTGGAAGAAGCCAAAACATCTACCATGCCTAACTATGCATTATGCTACCATGTGTATATATCATTAAAGGAGCATAACCTTTGAAAATTTCTTCTGACTTCACTCTCATTTCACACTTGATTTCTGCTCAGGTATTACTTTGCATATGGGCATATTGAAACCAGAGAGTTTCCTTTCCAAACCAGAGTTAACCAGCACAGTGGAGACCCAGGCTAGAGTCTATATCTTCACTTTCTTATTCTTAGACTCTTCTTAGATACTATGTTTTCAAGCTAAGTAAGGAGAAAATTAAAAAACAAAAACAAAAAATAAAAACCCTCTACTTTCTTTTACTTTAGGAGCTGAAGGAAGGCAGACAAGGGTTTCAAAACATAGGCAAATGGAGTTTAACTAAAGAGCTGAGATTATTCCTTCTGATATTCCTGCATATCCACTGTCATGAGCTATCTTCAATTCGTGCTGCTTGACTTTAGAAGAACACACTTTAGAGGGATGAAGGCTGCTCCAGCATCTATTAGGTATTTGTCCTCTGAATCTCTAGAACCTGAAGAAAACACCAATTATTTGCATGTCACTCCCCGTTCATGGTGTTGCCAAATTTGCTTGTATGTGTATATACGTCAGCATTCTTTGCTATTGGAAGTGATTATTTTCAAGATGTCTTATCCAAAATTTAAAAGGTAGTTGTTCTCAAGGTGACTGTGAACAGAATTTTGTAAAACCAGTGAACAGGAAGCCAACCTCTATTGATAAAGTTTTCCTTCAAATTAGCAATGTGCTATAAAAGCTGACAAAAATTGTTCTGGCTTAAGCAGGCAGATATGACCGGATGGCACCTAATCTCAGGACAGAGCTTGCAAACCACATGAATCCCACCAACCTTTGTGGGCTTGTTTCAACTGAGAGCTCTATGGTTGAGCCAAGAGACATCCAGGAAATACAAATGCATTAGTGTGAAAGGCGGCTGTGACCTATGCCTGAGGGCTTCACACACACACAATCATTTAGGATCCTCATCTCCCAAGTGCCTTGAAATGGTTGGAAATTATGCAGACTGTGCCATGTTGCAGCCTAATCAAAAATAGACTTGTGCGTTTTTCCCTCTTAGGTCACGTGTTAGGTCACCCAACACAAAGTCCAATGCGCTAAGCCATCCAAAGTGTCGATTCATCCCATTTGTATGTGGTCTATGATGGATGGATGAGCAGAGATTAAGCGAGACCCCTTTCTCAGAGGCTAACATAAGTTACAGTCCCACTTACATGTCAAGCCTAAGTATAATATTAACATATACATTGATCCTGCGTTTTTAGAAGAAGGGGGAGAAAGGATTTCTAATAATATGCTACTGCATACAAAATTTATCTAAGTAAATAATTATTTTTAAGCCTAAGATTTAGGCAGCTTTAGTATTCCACATTATGCTAATGTTTGACAATTACTAAGTGTGGGTATCAGCCAGTGGTTTTTTTTTTTTTAAGTTTAATTTAAAGCAATTTGACATGGAAAGGTTATTACTTTAGTTGCCAATAAAAGCTGTACTTTTAACATAAGTGTACAGTAGGCCCTAGGGTATGTGACTATTATCTTTTCTGCAATTATGTGGTGTTCTACATAAATGTTAAAAAAAAACTTAGAAATATCAAAAGTACTAACTTAGATACAATGTGAAAGTTGAATAGAGAGAAAACGGCAAACCGATTATTTTAGACACAACATGGGTTGAGGTTTCCTCCTAGAGGTTATACTGGGAACAACACCAGCTGGCTTTGAATAAATTAATTCAAACTATATCTTAAAAACACACACTTAGCAACCGGAATATCGATTTTATGAACATTCTGTCTTGAGATGCAGTTGTTCAATTTCACAAGCTAAATGCCATTAACAGTAAGAGCAAGTCTCTGAACCAATTAACCTATTTTCTGGAGTTTCTGTGCTACCAAAATAAAAAGAACATTTCTCAGATGGTATTTGCTATCCTAAGATTTCATATGTCCCAGAGAAAAGAAAATAATTTATTACCAGTGATTGAGTAATCTAAACTTTTTCTCTTTCCTTGATCTTTTAGGAAGACTGGTTTTTAACAAAGCAAAATAAAATAATACTTTGTCCTTAAAAAGAAAGCAAGCAGCCCTATCCTAGCTCACCTCTCTTCACCTCTTTACATTTATTTCTGAGGTGTTCATATTTAACTAATGGGGGAGAGTCAAGGAAAAGAGGGTAAGAACGAATTTAATCAATAGCTACGGCCAATTTTTCATTATTATGGGATACTCCCTTCCTATAATAGGAAATCACTCAAGAAAAGTAAGGCCAGCAAAATGGGGACATTTACCCAGCCATCTGCTTAATAGGAGCATTTAATCCATCAAAGGAGAGAGGCTCAGGGTTGGAAAAGAGGAGTCTTACACTCAGCCTACGAAGAGTGACCCATACAAGTAAAAGTTACTCCTGGACAAATGCTTTTTAAAAATCCTGCATAAATTGTAATCACTATTGTTCACAAGGATAACTTTGTATTTTTTGAAAAATCCAAAAATTGAGGGCTGGGCTCAGTGGCTCACACCTGTCATGCCAGCATTTTGGGAGACTGAAGCAAAAGGATTGCTTGAGCCCAGGAGTTCAAAACCAGCCTAGGCAACATAGCAAGACCTCGTCTCTGCGAAAAAAATTTAAAAACTAGCCTGGCATGATAGCACGTGCCTGTAATCCCAGCTACTTGGGAGGCTAAGGCAGAAGTATTTTCTGAGTCCGGGTGGTCAAGCTGTGGTGAGCTGTGATGGTGCCACTGCACTCCAGCCTGGGCGACAGAATGAGACTCTGACTCAAAAAAAAAAAATTTCAAAAAATGGCCCCGACCTACACACGTCAAAAACATCATCTTATTTTTCAAAATAACCCAAAAAGGCAGGTGCTGCTCTTACGAGCATTTTTCACACAAACAAGATCATGTTATCACTTGTGATAGTGGTGGTCCTACTGTAAGTCCAGCCCCTGCCTGTCTGCCTACAGAATACCCGCATTATGAAAGTGAAGCCGTTAGCAGCACAGGTTTTCCGAGTTTGAATCCTAACTTCATCGTTTCCAAGCTGAATAACCTCAGCTAATTTAATTCTCTGTGTGACTCAGTTTCCCTGTTCATAAGCTGGGGATAATAATTGCTCTAACCTCTTGTGAAGATTATGTGAGTTGATGCTTGGAACCTGACTCATAATGTACATTCACTGATAAATGTTCGTTAGCGTTATTATTGCTTCCGAGCACATACATTTTGGCTTTTTTTAAGTAAAGATCTTCTTATTTGAGAGACCCCCAAATTAATAAGTCTTCTGGGGAAAAACCAGAATATAACAAATACAGATAGGATCCACTTTCAAATTATCCTTAGCAGCAAGCAGTTTGTTTTTTCAAGCAGCCTCTTTTATTGCCCCAGTTTAGTGTAGAGGAAACACGTTTTTAAATTTAGCAACTTCTGTTTTAGCTCTTTCTTAGTGACCCTGAGCAGACCCTGGTCTGCTTGTCATTTTGTGGAGGCATAAGCTTGGATCCCATCAAGAATTTTGTGAATAAAACAAGTCACTTGCTAATGAATGTGCCTAGTCACCCACCCAGTACCCATCTCACTGTTCACTGTTATCAACATAACACTCACCTGAGGTCTGAAGGGATCACATCATTTCTTCTCATCTCTACTTCATTGTATGGAGAGACTCATATGCGATGGAGATGCTTACACATTCATGCATGCAAGAAACAATTATAATGCCTTAAATTGTTTAACCTCTATCCCATGAATTATCCCTTTTGATATTCACAACAAAAATATTATGAAGATATCATCACACACAGTTATAAAGAAAAAGGAAACTGAGTCTCAGTAACTAAACAACAATGACCCATTCATATCAAATACATATCACATACTATCTCACCTTCCCTACAAAGCAGCCCAAATTTGGCAGAGAAGGGCTTAGCTAATCTGTACATGAGGCTTTCTCTCATTTTGACCTTACCCAGGCATCTTGCCTTCCACCCCTAGTTATTTGCTCACTTCTATTATGAATGTCTGTGCTGAGCATCTGTTATTTTTCTCTTCCTCCACTTTCTTGGGATATCATCATGATTTTCCTTTGAAATTACCCCTTAATCCATTCTCAGTTCAGGTGATATACTTAGTGGGACTAGCCTAGTCCCAGCTCTGAGGTTCAGCATAGGCACCAGGCTTGATCAATCCAAACACATGCATCCTGACCAAAGAGACCAGTTGAAGGACTGGCATGTAACCGAAGCCTGACTGTTGTTGGATGTCTGCTGGAAACATTAGAAAAGAGAAGCTATCTTTATCTTAAGGTTGCTTGAGTTCTAGACTATAAGCCTAGAATATCTGTAGACCTTAAGTAAAGAAAACCTACCTGTGAATTAATTCATCACAGAGAAAAGCAGACCCAAAATATGGAAAGAAGGCACATTTTTATAGCATCATTTAAGTTCCTGGATTCAGCCGTGCCTGAAGCAATGCTATTTCCTAGACTTTTTAGTCCTGTGAGCCAATAAAGTTCCACTTGAATTTACACAAAAAGGGGTTAGGTTTCTGACAGTTGCCACCTTTCCAATACACTCATCCATACACCCCTTCATTTACAAGCATACTGCCTTTTTTTAGAGTTGTGGCTGCCTCAGTGTGTGTCTGCTGTAGACAGTGAAGTCCTGGAGAGCTGAAGTGCCATGGTTCTCTTTTGATTATTCTTGGCACATTTCTCGGAGTCCATAGGAAGTTTGGATGATAAATAACCAAGATAATACTTTCCCCAGCCCACTCCATTTCTTAAATAGGAAAGCCGCCTTTCTCTTCTCTCCTGTTTTCTACTGAGTGAGAAAATAGCTCCAGTGTCATCTCTGCTAATGTGAACATGCTTGGCCATCCCACTTAGATATCATTAGGTTCCATGTGGAAGGAATCCACAAAATTATTGAGTCAATAGAGCTGCCTCATTTCAAATAAGGGAAAAGGGTCCTAGGCTGAGACCCCCTAGGATGGCAAGAATATGCCTCTGAGGTACATGACACTGGCTGTCCTCCTGAAATATACATTTGCATCTACTGGAAAACTTTTTAAATGTCTTTTCATCAAACTAAATAAACTAATGTTTGTTTGCAGATAGGCCTCTGGGCTGAGTCTTAATCAACACAGAAGACAATTTATGGCCCAAAGCTACAAAGTCAGGGTCAAACAAAGGAACTATCCTTTAACCACTGGACACTGTGAAACAACACGGCAGAGATCCAGAGCAAGAGGAGAACTACAATGTAGTGAAACCTCATAGGCCACAGGAAAAGGCAAAGGCCCATTAAAGATGGCCTGAAGCTCAAAGTTGGAAACTTTTAGGCTCAGAGAGAGGTTGTAGGGGACATGGACTTCCCAATCAGACGCTACAGGACTAATTCTGGGCTCTGTAACCTTTGACAAGTACTTTACTTTTTCTATGCTTCAGTATTTCCCCTCAGTTAAATGAAACTAACAATGTCTTGTGAGATTGTCATGGAATACTGAGGACACTGCTTTGCATGCAGAAAGTGCTCAATGAATGTTAAATCTGCTGTTAGAATAATCATACCAGGTGAAGTGGGGACCAAAGTGAGACCCAAACTTTACCAGATAAATCAGCAGGTAATAAGACCTAAACTATGCTAAGATTCAGGACAGGACATGCTCAGAGCTCTGTCTTTGTGTTTATTTTCTGTTACTTTAGTTTTTGAGTAATATATCCTTTTAAAAATACCCAAATTTGTCTTAGTTAAAATAAGGGGGAGAAATTTCACAGTTGAGGCAGAAGATAAAGAGATTGATGCACCCACAGAGGACAGCCATGAGTCCACCAAATAGAGCTATCAAGGGTAAACACAACATATGGAGATGTGAGAAGGGAGAGAAAGCAAGCCTTGGTCCCTGAGTCAAGCTCATGAGGAAATTTTGTCAGTACCAAAGATAAAACCTGCTTCTTCCAATGGTTTTCTTAGTAATAACAGACTGACCTTTTGTTGAAATGACCGGTCATATCCAATAAGAATTTCTTAGAAGGTTTTTGGAAATAATATGACTGCCATAATAAATGCTTACTTTAAAAGAGGTGCTTTTAAGAAAGCCATAGTCACCTATTAGAGGTTCATAAGCAGTCTAGACCTCTTAGTATCATTTCTTCCTTAAAATTTGAACAGAAGCCCTAGAGCCATAGGCTGTGATTGTGTTTCACTAGCTGGCCAGCTTATGACTTCTTCAAATGACTATTTCACTACAAGATAACTTCTCCAGTTGCTCTGCCTCTCACATTAGTCCTGCCTGTATTTGAGGGGAAGTAGATTGTGAAATTGATAGTAACTGTACTGAAGACTTTGAAAGAATCTGACATTATATGATTCCTAGTGCTTAAATTGGGTCCACTAACATTAATCATATTATGCTAATTAAAATATTCACAAAATTAGGAAGAAATATAAAATTTATTCATAAGACTTGAAAGAGGTAGCAGTTGGAAAGGAGAAGTGACTTTACTCAATATATCAGGAAGAGATCCCCAAAAGTGGATTTAATGTAGAGTCTGTAAGAGAGAACACAATCAAATTAGGAAACCAATACAAATCAATGTAGTCTCACTGGCCACTCTCAAATAGAGAGAATGCAGCAAATGGAGGTCTCTTGAAACATACTCGCTCAAGCCTCACTGGCCTGGCTCCCCTGCATTTGTCTCAATGTTGTGAGCAGCAATGAAATGGCTTGGCCAGCAATCAAGTCATGAAAGTGATGATGGAAGAGGGGGAACACGAAAAAATTCTTGCATGGCTATTTAAGAAGTCCGTCCTTAACAACATAAAGGATATTAAGCAGATAAACTATTAGCTGTTGCTTGCTGTCAGCAATTTTTTTTTAATTAGGGAACTTAGTGAAAACTTGGTCATTCACTCTAAACATAGGTAAGTTCAAACCAGCATATAGCTGGAAAAGGTGCCCACTTCATGGCTTGATGTAACAGGCACCAAAGCCATGCCACTTCCAAATATGACCTCTTGACATCTTTATCTAGAAATGTTAACTAACACCCTCCCTGACTCTGTTCCAGAATTCACCCACTCCCACCCAGTCTTGAGGCTTCCAAGCACATGCTATTACACTGCACACCTCTGTCCAGGACAGATAGGCTTGTAACCCTTTGGTAAGGATTCATCAATTTATCAATTTAATTTGTTCTACTCTGGCTCCATTTCCATCTGTAAATTGGAGACAATAATGAAACTTACCTCACAGAATCATTTGCAAATTAAACAAAATAATTTATATGATCTGCCTTGAGTAGATAATGTGCCTGGAACAGTGTTAAACAGATGTTGACTCATTTCATAGTTGTTGTTTCTAAGTAGTAAGATGTCGGTCTCATGGGTATGACTCTAGAATTTGAAAACACAGAATTAATGGGGAGGGAAAGCTCTGAAATGCAGGGAGGTGCCTAGCTGAGCATCACAACACAACGGGAAGGACCATGGGAATTGTAGACAAGCGTGAAGGCAAGGGGCCTGTATCCCTTTCCCATCACTCCTGAAAAAAGTATCCTCTCCAATCCCAGTACATCCTCTGAGAAAGGGGAAGGGAAATAATCTCTTCAAATTTCATTAAATGGTTCACAGGCCACTTTTTTTTTCTCCTTCTAAGTAGAACCAGGCTGTATGATTTAAACGCTCCTAATGAAAGATTTTCTCAGCTCTGTTAATTAGTGTCAATTGCAATGGTGGTTTCTGTTTCAAATCCATTCTTGTTCGCCACTTTACCCTTACATGATTCTAGAAAAGGCTACAGCAGGCTAGAGGTAACCCCTAATAAATAATCTCCAGGCAAAACGGTTTGGATGAGTTCCTGAGGGCACCCCCACTGAGGTTTGCTTGTTAATCTCATGCTGAAGAACAACACACACAAAAAGTGAGAAACGAGCATGTAATGAGCAACCTGATTTGAAAGTGTCAAGGTGGAAGAGTGTGGTGAGGAACAGAATTTCATTAAAAGTGTGTGTGCTGGTATATTTCACAGCAAATCTCTAGAAGGTTAAGTAAAGATGAGATAACAGCTCATAATAAGGGGCCTGATTTAGATTCAGGGAAGGAAGTCGAGGAAGTCTGTATTCTAAAATGACACGTAGAACTAAGACCTGAAAGGCATGTAGGAGTTAATCAAAGAAAGCTTTCAGGAAGGAAGGCAGCAAGAAAAGGGTGAGTCTCCAGTGCCTTGAACCAGATCTCCACCTTGAAGCTCTCAGCACAAAGAAGCACTCAAAGAAATCCAGCAACTGTGGGAAGACAACTTACAATTTAAGAGCATAGTTCTTTCTATCTTTGGATGTAGGTCATGGCAAGATTTGGTGACTAGAAGACAGGATAATATGGGACAAGACAACTTCAGCCTCTCCTTTAACTGCTAGAAGTCAAGGTGTTGTAGAAATCTGTGCATGAAAATGATTTTCCAGAGTTCTCAGATTAAACAATAAGACAAATGACCCGCAGCAGTTGCTGTAAAGACAGGGAGCTGACATGTAAACTTTAAGCTTCAGAGTAATGATATCCCTCCACAAGTATTTATGTTACAGTCACATGTGGCCTAAGAATGAAAACCAAATGGCAAACAATACAATCCTTTCAAGACAACTAATTCTGGCACATGAACTGCAATCCTAAGCTTTAAGTAAAAGTGAATGCTTTTGCTCCTAAATCACATATCCCTGAGGAGTTCTACAGATCAAGAAAGAACTTCGGGGTCCTAGATTCACCAATAGCCAGTGGGATGACAATGAAGATTATTTCTGCTCCCTTAACTAAGGGTTCACTCAGCCAGCTGGTTTACAAATTAAGAGTTAGGAGGTAACACACAGACCTTAAAGTCAGACTGCCTTGATTGTAATCCTAACTCCACTACTTGCCAGCCAATGTGATCTTGGGCAAGTTATATAACCTCTTGTCTCAATATCAGCATCTGGGAAATGGGGATAACAGCAGCACCTATCTCATAGTGCTGTTAGAAAGATTAAATGAGTTACTTCGAAACCAGTACATGGTAGTTACTATAGCAGTATTCACCATTAGGAGGTGATTGTTAATCCTCCCTGCACCCCACGGAAAGTTCTGTTTTACAGATAAGGCTCAAAGAAAACAAGGAAGCTACGAACACATAGCTCAGCAAGGCACAGAGCTTGGGTCTAAACACACGTTTGCATCACTCCACATTTTTTCCACGGACTATACTGTGTTTCCTCTAAGCATTGGCAAGTGAATATGTGTAAAGGCAAGAAAAGGACCAGAAACCAAGGTAGTTTAAGGATCCATTTTCCTAAGAAAAATGAAACTAAGAATTGACCAGCACTGACTTCTCCCAAAACCACCTTCCCCAACAACTTTTAGCACAGCTCTTGTGTATCCTTCAATTCTCCGTTTAAATGTCTTTTCTGCAGATATACCCTGAGCACCTGGCCTAGATTAGCTCCTTCGGGTAAAAGCTCTTAAAGATAATGTTTAAAAAACTAATACAAATAGCAATTATATTAAAAATTTTTAATGCAATTATTTATTTAGACTGTGTCTATCCCTGGAGAACATGAGTTCAACGAAGACAGAAACCAGGTTCATCTTAGTTGCCTATCTGTTCTTAGAGCCAATGCTCGGTATACAGTAGAAGTTCAATAAATGCTGGATGGATGGATAGAATTTTGGTTCGGAGACAATGTTGTCAAGGGCCATGAATATAAAGTTAAGTGGATCATAAGGCACAATACACTGGTAATAACTCAATGATTTCATTACCAGTGAAAACAAAAGAGATCATATAGTCAAAATTAAAATCACTCATTTTTTCCAAAATCAAAATAAGGTCATATGAAGTGTTCACTAAACTTAACTTCTCTATCAAGTACAGAGGAACTTGAATGTATGTGTGTGTGTTTTGGTGAGAGATATTCATTTTGATACTATTGTATGAATACCAAACTCATAAATCAATAGATTTAGGTTGTCAGCCCAGAAAGATAAGTCACCTTAGTCCTCTACAAAGAGTGCAAATGTCTATATGTTCTGAGTCGAAGTTTGGAATTCTAATTTAGTTTTCAGTCCATCTCTACCAATCAGTTTTGAGCATTTTAAAGTTAATTCTTAAGCAGATGACTATTGCATTAGCAGATAGAAGCAGCACTATTCTCATTTAGGCCAGAATGGGTCTGCTAATATCAACTGGCCTTGTCCACTCCATAACCTCCAAACAATGCCACTACCCAGCTCTGGGGAGGGAGGTTCTTAGCAACCCTGTTTGAAAACATGACCAACACCAGAACAAAGTTGACTGGCATCTCCAATACCAGTTGCCCTGCTCCTGTGCAGAGGCTGCAGTCAAAGCAGGCCCTACCCTTACCAGGTCATAGCATTATATCTTCACAGTGAAACAATTCCCACATGGACTCATCTATCTTTGAGTCAATCCATAAGGTCATTTGAGTGTCACACTGATCACACTGGCTATAATCCTCACCCTAAACTCATCTTTCTCCTTGTGATTTGAGTATTTCTGGAGTCAAGAATTCTTGGTGCTGCATTTTCAATTTTAGACGTGGCATAGTTTCTGTATTTTCTATATGAGGACTAATTTCAGGAAAACACCTGTGAATATATATTCATTGGTCTTTGTATACAACTACAACCATATTAATCAAGCTCAAATAAGAGAAGCTCCTGGCCTGTGAAACACATGCCAGCAAGTTTCTTTAAGTAACTTCATTCATTTACGCACTCTAAAATATGTACTGAGCTCACTCTGTGTTGCTATACACCAGCCATGCAAAGTCCACATCATTCATGTGTTCTGCCAATCATGGCGACATATATTCCTTGTGTGCCTGCCATACACTAAATTAGCTACATACAATGGGGAGCCTTTGTGAAAAGCCTGCATTCATGGAGCTTATAGTCTTGTCAAGGAGGAAGGGTGTTTGTTAGTAGACAAACTAATTAAAGAATTATAAATAGTAGTAAGAACTATGAAGAAATTTTACAGGATGCTGAGATAGACTAGATACTCATATGAGAGTATCTATGAGCTAAACTGGCTAAAAAATTTGGAGGGACCAACTAATATAGCAATTAAGTCTGATAAGAGTCGAAAAAACAACTTTTGTAAGCCTTACAAATAGATTACATTCAAATTTCCACCTCCCTGGGCTGTGAATGGAATGAGCTACAGTTTCGGAGTGGTACTTATGCTTGAGCATTTAGTAGGAAGCCCAGGAACCACGTTTCCAAAGGCATCAGTCTGATCTTTTTTTATATTTCTTCTAAGGATACTTTTGCAGTATCATTACATTGATTTTACCATGTCTGTCAATCTATTTAAGTAAGTTTTCATATGGATAACAAGTTAGAGGACATAGACACAACGGAAGGGAAGAAAATCACTCAGCAGGAAAACAATGAAGTCAGGGATTGGAGAGTCATGTAATTTAGAGTAAATGAATATCATTTTGAGTGCTGTAGCCAGTAAGAGTTTTATAGACAAAGTAGTCCTCTGTGGGAGAAGAGTGGCATTTAGATAAGCAAATAGAAGCAGAGGATGCATTTCAGGTAGGGAGAAGAGGCACAAAAGCTGTCTGTCTCATTGATTTATCTCTGTATTTGTTCATCTTTCCATTATTGTTTCAGTCATTGCGCTGTTTTCCATATGTTATCTCATATAGTCCTTCAAAGAGTCAGTAGGCCTCAAACAATCTATTATTACACCTACTTGTTTTAGGTTGTTTGGGGATCATGGAACAGACAAGGTCAGTGGATATTAGGAGACTCACTCTGGCTCAAATACTTAGGAGCAGAAGCTAAAGCAGAAATTCAACTGCATATGATCTATCTGGGCAAAGAGGGTCCAGACTAGGGTGAGGACCATGGAACAACGAAGCCACAAAATTTTAGGAGGTGCTCAATCGTTTTTTTCCTAAAAGGATTGAGTAACTTTCTTGACCTGACAATGAGTGTCTCCTTACATTTTGTGCTCTAGGAACTTTACTGTCCTCACCCTAGTCCAGATCCTGCACTAAACTCTTTAGAACAAACCTGCTATGGAAGAAATAAAGCAAGATAGTGAAAGTGATAAAGTCAATCAAAAATGTGGTCCCAGGGAAAGTCCAGCAGTTATCTGACCTATGGCAGGAGAGGCGTTCTGGAGTGTCAGTTGTTCAACAGAATGGTGCAAAGCAGCTGGTTTTGTGCCCTTCCCCGTATCAGCTAGCCATTAACTGCCCCTGAGGAGAGCACAAGTATTAGTTGTCAGCTGCCGTTCTCAGCAGCTGGGGACTGGGTGCACTGGTGGTTAAAGGAGCTCCAGATAGGGCACTAATTGCATCGATTACATGATTTGGAAAAAGAAGAATCTAATAGAGATGCCCCTGGACTTACAATGGGATTATGTCCCAATAAACTCATCATAAGTTGAAAACATCAGAAGTTGAAAACACATTTAATACCCCTAACCTACTGAACACCACAGCTTATCCTAACCTATGCTAAACATGCTCAGAACATGTACATTAGCCTATGGTTGGGCAAAATAATCTAACATAAACCCTGTTTTATGAAAAGTGTTGAATAGCTCATGGAATTTATTGAATACCGTACTAAATGTGAAAAACAGAATTATATGGATGCTTGAAGTACAATTTTTACTAAATGCATGTTGCTCTCTCTCACCATCGTAAAGTCAAGAAATTGTAAGTCAAGCCATCATAAGTCGGGGACCATCTATACTTACAGAGGCAGCAAGTGTTTAGTTCCTGGGTCTCTGGGGGAATCCCTGATTTGTAGCTTTTGCCAATTTTCCTGGTCCCAACATGGCTGATTTTGGGTTATCAAGATAATCCATGAATGTGGACTTGTTTCAGTCATTGCCCTGTTTTTCATATGTTTTCTCATTTTGTCCTTAAAGAGTCAATAGGTAACAAATAACCCATAATTACTCCCACTTATTTTAAGTTTGTTTGCTAAAAGCAGAGGCTAAAGCACAAATTCAAGTGCATGTGATTTATTTGGGCAAGAAGGGTCCAGGCTAGGATGAGGAGAGTGACGTATCTAAGCTGCAAAACGTTGGAAAGCACTTTAGATATGCACAGACTGCCCTGGCTAACTCCAGCACACCACTCCAGGGAAGTTAAGCAACTTAGCCATAGACTCCTACGGCAGAGGGCGTCTGATCTCAGGCAGACTCCACATGTTAAGGCGTATCCACAGGGCTATATAGAGCATTCATCAGCAAACGTTTTCTATAGAAAGCCAAATAGTAATATTTTCTGCTTTGTGGTCTTGTAGCAACTGCTTAATTCTCCTGCTGTGGTGCAAAACTTGCCATTAACAACACATGAAAGAAGGGCATGGCTGTGTTCCAATTGACCTCTATTTACAAAAACAGGCAGTGGGTCAGATTTAACCCATGGATTGTATTTTGCTAACATCTGTTATAGATGTAATTTCATTATTTGTATAATAAATAACATCTGCCGTTTGACTATTGAGCTGAGCCAGCACTAGAAGAGGCAAGAGAGATGCCCAGTACACAAAATTTAAGGAGACACTTCCATAACCCTGAAGGTGGGTGACTCCTTAAATTTTGTGACTAGGGCACCTCACTTGCCTTATCCTGAACTTGGCCCTGTTATTGAGTCGCCTGAACCAGATTTATAGGTAGATTGATCAGGGTTCAGTTGTTCAAAACCAAACCACTTGAGTAGAAAGAATTTAACACATGGATTTAAGAGTTGGCAAAACTGCTGGATGGGTCAAAGAGATAGGCAAGTCAAGGCAACCACACTGACAAATTGGTCTGCCAGGGCAGCCTCAACATATGCTCACTCAAGAATGTGGAAAATCTAAAGGCTGCCCAGGGAACTGCTGAGTTCAAAGACAGTGATCTATGCACGATCCATGATCAGAGCCACCACCACTGCCATGCTACACCCAGAAAGTTAGTAAATGGCACGAGAACACCACTTTCTAAACAGCACTTATGTGCATCTGGGCGAACCTGCTTTTCTTCCAGAACCCTAGCTGCAAGAGAGTCTGGAAGTTTCAGGTTTTACTAACCAGTGACATGAGAAGAAAAGCAAAATGTGTGCTAAGTGATAATTGACCCCATCTACCATAAAGGGGATCTTAAGAGTAACTGTCCAACAGGCATGAAACTCTGTTGTGTCAAGTCCAATTCCAATCAGAAGTTCCTGCTAGTAAAGGAAACACCATTCCTTTCTCTCCCTCCTTACCAACACGCTTCCCAACACACACACACACACACACACACACACACACACACACATATTTTGGGATAGGTGATAGAGATCAGAAGCTTAGAACTGATGGCTGGAGGATGAATGTGTAAACCGAAGAGAAGAATTGCAAGAGGGACCGGGATAAATAATTGGGTCAAGGAATACCAGGAGTGGTAGCATCCAATCAAAGAAGAAGAAATGATATTAGGAGTCTTCTAGCACAGTATAGAGCTGGCAGTTATGGTGCAAAGGAATTGAATGCAAAGGAAAAGCTGAGAATGTCTTTCATGGGTCATTTGTCTTAGGGAACCATAGCATTGTGACCACCATATCTATTACTAATGGAAGAAAAATGCTGGCATCACTCCCTGAGGTCGGAGATATGTGCAATTAACTATTGCTACAAATGTTGCAAATACACAGTGCTCTACTGACAGCTATTCATAATCATTTCCACAGGAAAACAAAATTTATGTCAATAAAATTGAGTTAATTCCTCTTAAAAATATTTTATATTCTAATATGATTTACATAAACAAATATGTTACATATATGTAATTATGAATTAGTATAATGAAACAAACAGCCATAAATCCACCACCTAACTTAGGAACAATCCAGCTGAAGATTTCTGTATATGTTTCCCTGATACCTCTGACTCTTTCCTCCTCCTCTTTATTCCTAAGGAACCACTATCCCCAAATTTATTATTTTTATTCCCTTGCTTTTATATATATATACATATATATATATATAGCTATCACATAAGTATGCAATCCAAAAATAATTTCAAGTTTGCACTCTCAATTTATTTCTGTGATAGAAATTAATATTCTTTTGAACAAATATCTTTCAAATCTATTTATCAGAATTAGAAAATGAACAGACGTCTTGGGTATTTCCAAGAAGAATAGAAAAAAGAAAAGCAGATATCTTCCATGAAAGCTTAATTCACCTTATAATTTGAGCAAGTTTTCATTTCTAAAAAAAAAAAATTGTTTAATCATAAAATCCTTTTAGATGTACTAGCCTCCTAAAACAGTGGCTAATTTTAACTGTTTTTCACAACAGTGAGCCAGTCGCAGAGTTAATGAAATTAAGCTTCCTTCATTTCTCTCAAATTTCCCCCACAAAGAAGAGCTGTAACGTACAAAATGCAGCATAAATACGTGGCTGGTTTTCAGGACTCAAGCCATCACTGATTTGTCACACTGGCTCTTAACAACATATTTGTATTTTGTAAAATGTATAATTTTTTTCAGCCCCTGAACAAATATATTTACATAACTGTGTCTAACGAGAAATTACATTTAACTTCTCAGAAATGACAATAACTAAAACCTGAACTGCCAATTCCACTTCATTAGTGTGGTAGAAACGCATTCCAAATGTTAATAAAAATTCCAACATGCTGATAAATTAGAGCTTCTAAGGAGCATGTGACACCTTGGTTAATATATTCAACCTCAATTATATTTCTCTTCAGCACCCTGTTATCTGGAACCTTTGCTGGCAATCAGAGGTGCTGTTTTTCAGCGGCCAATTTTCTAGATAATGTAGCTTATCAACACTGTGGGTAAACTTGCCAATGGAATCAGGCTGCACTGAACCACACACACGCTAATTGCATCCCTTTTTTATGCATATTTACAGACTGTCACTTCAAAGAAATCAGTGGCCCATTGAGGCACCCAGTTAGCTGGAAGAATTGCCTCTTGCAAATGAAAATTAGCAAACAAGCTAGTGATAAATATGAAATGAACAAAGTATAAAAATACTGTTTTGTTCCGAAACTTCCTTGTCATCCCAATTTATACTCCCAAATAGAAGGAGTTTTGAACATAGGATTTACCTTTTGTTTCAAATAAAGACAGCGAGAATTCTTCCTTAAACCCACTAACTAGGTAAAAGCCTATTAGCTTTTCCCTCTTCTCCCACGCCACCCCCACCCCAAATTTCTATTCACATAAACAGGTTATTAAATCCCGTATTAGATTTGCTTTGGAGTTTGAATAGACAAATGACATGTTAACACTTCAGAAACAATTAACCCTGGGAACTTAATTAAGTTCTTCTGACTTTAAGGAAGCACATTTCAAAATAATGTTTCTAAACTCTCTGAATTTGCTCAAGAATAGCAATGCTTTCCTTTTCTAAAGTATTCATAAGTTCTACTTAACAGCAGAAAGCTTTACCTGGCTATATATGGATAAAGGTTATAGTGTTATGAAGCTGCTGTAACACGACTACCTCAGGGTGAATATTTTTAAAAAGGTACCCAAAAATAACAATAACAGAAAACATTTTTCAAAAACTCCAAACTCTTGGCTTATATAAAAGAGAAGACGATTTTATAGCTTCCATCCTGGGAGATCAGCATAATCAAACTATACTGAGTTATGAGCTGTGTGTTTGTCTGAAATCCCTTTCTTTGCTTTTTAGAATAACATTTGTAAATCTTCCACTGCTACAACAATGTTTTTAAGGCAATATTAGGTTTTGAAAAGCATGTCATTTTAATATAAGCAGGTCATTTTCATATAATTGAAAATAAACCACATACCAATTAAACTATAAATACTTTTAAAGGTCTTGTGCCAAACTGAGCAATTTAGAGTGGCAAAACTCAACAAATAAATGGCACTTAAAGTCTTAGCTTACAGCTAAGGTTCAGTGAAACTTTATTTGGTTTGGAGTACTAAGCATCATGCCTGCTGTGTGCCACAGTTTCAACAGACCCTAAATTCCTCATCACTGACATTAGGTACACAGTGTCATTTGAGAGTTTTGTTTTGCTTTGTTTTGTTTTGTTTTGTTTCACAGAGCATGAGCAACAACATAAATATCGATATGAAGACTGGGAAAACATTGCTATTTTAAGCAACACACTACACCTACATGCCGACTGCTCAATTCTTATAGAGAAAAAGCAGGGTTCTTTAGTAAATTAGTGTTCATCTGTGTGCACTAATTTAGACGATTGTTTTCATCACTTTCCAAATTGCAGTGTAATTGCCTGTTTATGTGTCTGTCTCCTTGTCCAGACTGGGAACTCCCTGAAGACAGGAATCAAGTTTTTTGGAAAGATGAGTAAGACCTAGACTACACCATGGAGGAATTCCTAATGTAGAGGGGAGGGGATGAAAAGACAGTTATAGAGCTATCATGTACCAGGGAGAGGAACAAAGAGCTAGAGGGTACAATGAAGGGATGGGTTTACGCTGCCCTGGAGGATTGGGAAAGAAATCACATGATAGATGACATTGGAACCAGACCTTAAAAGATAAGTAAGATTTTAACCCGACTGGGAAAGGCATTTTAAGCAGATAGGATCACACAAGCAAAACAGAAAGCAAGAGAGTAAATGGCCCATACATGGAAGAGAGACGTTCAGTGATGCTAAGTAAAGCTTAGGTGGGGGAAGGCTGGGGGAGGGGAGGAGCATTGACAGTTCATATAAACAGAGAGAAAAACATCTAAATTCTACATATGATTATGTCACCTTTTATCTTTTTTGTACATTTGCACTCTGGGGAAGACAAAGTGATAGGAAGGCAGTATAAGCACTTCCAGAATCTAAAAATGCTCAGGAAAAATATCCTGATTAAGGAAAAATGTATAACAATTTTAATTTTTGAAATTCTCCTTTAATTCTATCAAATTATATAGATACATAGTCACACAGTACCTATATAGGGTTTGTCTATAATACAGTAAGACCGATTTCGCAAAGCACATCAGAAAATCTTATTGCATTACTCTATATGAGCACATTGAGAGATGTGTCTCAATCACTCTTGAATCAAAGTAAATATTAATAAATATTAATAAATATCCCTGACTCCTAAGCGGGCTAATTGAAATTTGGTTCAAGCTTTAGTTCTAGAAATGTTTGGAGGAAAAGACAGCAATTGTATCTAATGTGATATAGCCTTTAACGTCTTGTCTAAAAATTTAGTTTATTGTAATGGTTTTTATTTTTAACACTTAAAAAACCAACCTTTATAAATGAGCAAAAAAGCAAGCAAATCATAACAGCTATATAATACTAAGGAATTTTCGGAGGAAATTTTTTTCAATTGATTAATATCATCATTCACTATTCCTTAGATATTGTATAATACAGACAATGTGCCTAGAAAATAAAAGGAAAAAATAATAATAGCTATAATAATAATAATATGGTAGCAGCTAACAATTTTAGCATGTTCACTATCTGCCAGGAAGAAAGCCAGAGACTTTATTTATAAAGTCTCATCTAACATGCCTATTAATTCCTAAAAGTAGGTATTTTTAGCTCTATTTCTTTTTAAAAACAGAAACTGAGATAATATCTTTTGGCGGAGGTTGTAGGCTAGCTAATGGCAAAGTCAGGATTCTAATCTGGACCACACCCTCCCATGCTGATGGCTGTACCCACAATAATATTCTATCCTTTCTAAGTAATGTTGGACTATTTCTCTTTTTAAAAATGAGCTTCGTTGAATTCTTCTTGGAAAAGAAAAATCAGAAGGGAAGAAGGACAAAGAGAGAAGAAAAGGAGAAAAGAGAGAGGAAGAGAGGGAAGGGAGGAAAAGAGAGGGAAAAGGGGAGAGACTGGAGAAGAGAAAGAAGGAGAGAGGAAAGGAGAAAAAGCAGGAAAGGAAGGAGGAGAAGAAAACCAGCTAAACCCGTAACCTCACTTTTCTGGGTGCTCTTATGACATCCACTACATCCCATTCTTCACACATCGTTATTTAAAAAAAAAAAATCCCCTGGTCTAGTTCTGTGATAGACTGTAAGCTCCATGGGGGCAGGAACTATACCTGTCTTGGCCACCCCTGCATCCTCTGTGGCTGATAGAGAATCGGCACGTATTGAGTGCTCCGTCAATGAAATACAACAATGTATTTTCTTTCTCTTCGTGGATCGAATATTTCATTTTTGATGTTGTCGTGTCCTATATGGCCTCAAAAAGAGGTCGACACCTGCAACAAAGACAGACCAACTTTATTATACTGTCTCTGCACATTCGCAATCACAAATTGTTTAGGTCTAAATAACGCCGTTTTGCTGTTGCCAATAGTATTGGCCTCCTACTTCTGGCACTGAAGTCCCATATGCTAGTGCTGTCCTTATAATTCACTCATCTCTGACTGGACACTGGGCAAACTTAAAACAAAAAATGGAGAACCTCTGCCTTCTTTTAACTTTGTAAAATGAAATTCCCCATGAGGCAATTTGAGGATAGCATTGGAACCAGAAATTCCACCAACTTCAGCATTCCACAAATGCTAAAGTTCACTTTAATCTTTTCTTTAAACCAAAACATTTACATTGAGTCCAATTAAGGATGATTTTTGATAGGACTATTGCTCAATTTCATACTGTCAATAAAGAAATTGTAAGTTTTAATATGTAGACATTTGCTCTATGTTCAAATTTGTTAAATTGCATATTTATTCCATAAATGAAAATAATGTAAGCAGTTAAAATGTGTGTCAAGTTCTTGGCTCTTATATGCTGAGTTTGCTGTTTATTTTGTTTAAGCTGAATCAAACACCTATTTTGTCCTGGAACCCTTGTTAAATGGTTTTATTTTATTTTTTTTTCTACTTTTTTTCCTTTGCTGTTCTATTTTTTTCCCTATTTTTTTCTTTCCCAAGCCCTTTGCTTTTTGGGTTAAAGCAGCAATTTTTATCTTCATTCTCTGGTTTCCCCTTCTCTCAGTGGTGAGGAGGAGAGCTTTTCTTTGTGTTAAAATTATTCACAACCAACAGAATGAAGAGTGAGCACAAAATAAACTCCAGTTGGGCAGGGGGGAGTGTTGTTTGAAGAGTAAGACTTTGGAAAGTTCACTGAGCTCAGGGCAAAATAAACAGAACTGGAACTAACTTGAGAGCAAGAATATTCTCAGAGCGAGAAGCCAAGCTGGTAGCCAGAGCAAAACAGAACGTCCTGAACATGGATTTTGATTTCACTTCAGGAATCAAGAGCACCTCAGTCTTCACGAATTGTTTCGATGTGGGTAGTCCATTTAAAGTTTTAATAAGTCCAGAGAAAACCTGGAACGACTCTGATAAAATAGAAAAATGCAAATAGTTTACTTAATATTTAAAAGCAAAACAAGGGGTGGGGGGATGGGAGCGGAGAAAGAGAGAAGAGAGAGATGCTTTGAAAGTTTTAGAAAATCGGTAAAATGTAATTTGTTCTGAATATTTCTGACACGAGTCACCCTGTAATTGCCATTTCTGCAAGGTGTCTCAATTACGATAGTACAACGTGGCCGTTTAAATGCCTATACATTTGCCTGAAGAAGAAAAAAAAAGCCACAACATTGTCTATTATATGTCAAAAAGCCTTTTCTTTAACTACAGAGGGCTTGGACAGAACTCAGAAAATACTTCAGCTGGAAAAGAAATGTTAAAAGCTACCCTTCAAGCTATTGGAAAACCTATTATCAAATGTTAAAACCTTTATTAAAAAAATCCATGAGTGTCCCCAGCATGAGTACATATCTTTGTTTAGCAAAGGTTGATCATCATTGATAACCAAAGACAAAATAACAATGGATGCAATCTAACTGCTAATTAGGAATCATGATGCTTAAATTAAGTAACTCAGGGAGAACAGGTATCTGATTACGTATGTTTTCTCAATGCCGGAACCACATTTACTTACAGAAAACGCAGTGGATATTTCTCTTTATCACATTTCTAAGTCAAAATGTCAGCACTTTGGATACTGCTAGCTGTCACTGTGTGTGAGAACCTAAAAAGGAAAAAAACAAAACAAAACACAAAAACAGCATAACTTTCCTTCAGAAGAAAACACTGTGTGGAAAAATATACATAGTGTATATGCATATGCAGGCAACCTTTCACTATTTCTCTCGGTTCATAGGACAGAATGAGAATTAATTAGCACATTCCTAAATCATTAGCCCCAATTTCCTCTCTAATGTGTGCATCTACGCATAACTGAAGATTTTGTAAAGAAAGGAGACAGAAACCAGAAAGCTGGGGTCAGAGGCAGATGCACAGATGCACGTATAAATGGATGTACTGTGAGCGTGCCTCTCTGTGATGCATAATTACAAATGATTTTAATTCAACCCCTTCACTATGAGCTATCCTTTTTTTTCCTGTTCTAAATACGGTACATACAAGCCCCCCAAATTCATTTCTTACAGACTTTGAAGATTTAAAAATTTCTCCAAAATGCCACATGTCAGTCAAAAAAGAAAATGATTGGCTTTTAACATTATAATTTAAAGCACATTGACTAGAGGGTATGTTTTCATTAAAATTTAACCCCTTTTTAAGCTAGTGTATCTGGGGCTTTGGGGAACGTACTGAAAGCTTGGGTTTTTACCTACATATCTTTCTGTGAAACAAGAGCTACAAAATAAAAAATACTGAATTACAAGAGACAGTTTCCCATGTTCATATAAGACGGAGTCTTTGAATATACACCTCGATACAGTATTGACTGCTCATTTGAAATACACAGAAAAATCGAGACCCCATCACTGCCATCTGTAAATGTTTAAAAATTAAATCTAACAAGTTAGCTATAAGTAATAAATACATGGAAACCTTACTTTTCTTAATGAAATCATTTTATATCCTCTTTGGGGAATCTTTTTTTCTTAGACAAATGTAACCTTTTTGTGCTATGAATATTCATTCTTACATCATCGTAATATTCCATTAAAACATAGATTATTTTTAAAAAGTAGGATATTTGGTAAAGTCAATCCCAAATGTAACAACGCCGTACAACAAAATGATTGACTGTCCAAAACATTTTATTTTCATCTTTCTTTATACCAGAATTTTTAAAAAAATTTCTTCTTGGTGGTTACACACATCTATACATATGATAAAATTTAAAAGATTTATACAAAACAATAGTATGCATCTAAAAGCTGATGAAATCCACATAAGGTCTGTAGTCCAGTTAATAGTATTTTGTCAGTCAATTTCTGGCTTTTGATATGTACTATGGTTATATAAAATGTTACCACTGGAGGAAACTGGGTGAGGGGTATACTGTACCTCTCTGCTATTTTTACAACCGCTTATGAGTCTACAATTACTTCAAAATAAAAGGTTAAAAAAAAGAATTACCTCTATATGACTTTTATAAGTCTGAATTCCCAGACATTGTGTTGGATTTTCACACTGCAAGGGATGGAATAGATTGTCACTAAAATTCAGATCTATAAACGTTAGAAAGATTTCTGAAAGGTTCAAAAATACGTCTTTCAATTGACTCATATCAGAGGGAAGTTTGATATAAGTGTTATCTTCAAAGTCCTGATCAAGACCATGTTTCTAATCTCATTCTTTCTTTGCCCCATCTCTCTACCTACCCGCAGCTCTAGGCAAAACTGTCTTCCTCATATCTTATAGCAGTAAGGTTTCCTCGTCAAGCGCTCACGTTCAAATTTCTGCTCTGATATTACCTACACGACCTTGGTCGAGTTGCTCAACCTCTCAGAGCTCAGTTTGCGCATCTGCAAGATGAAGCTAATTAGAGAATCTCCTTCCTAGGGTTGTCAAGAGGATTAAGTCAAGTCATGGATGCAAAGCCCTTAACACAGTACCTGGCATCTGGCAAGCACTATGAGTGTCCCAAACCACACAGAGTTTCCTTTAAATGCTGGTTCCTCTTCTTGTTAACTTCGAGATCTAACCTCTCTGCAAGCCTCAATTCTCTTTTGTAAAGGAGAATCATGAGGCAGTGTCTGGCCTATGGTAAGTGTCCAGCACCAGGCTATTTCAAGAGTGTGACTCTTTTCACATTATGAATATTTGTGACAGCTTCCTGTTTTGCTGTGCCATGAGATCCTAGAAGGCAGAAGTCAGGTGTTATTCCACTTTTCTAACTCTTGGCCAGTGTCGGCACAAAGCACGTACGTGCTCCATCAAATGCTTGTGAGATTGTCATTTTTCAAAAGCTAATGACTGAAAAGTAAAACATTAAAATCAGCCATTTGAACCACATCACAAAGGGTACTAGGAGTGAAAATGACATTATAGAGAATCACTCTGGTTGCCACAAATTTTCCTTTTAGATTATGGTACTTCTTTTAGGTTTTCAGATACTAAATTGTCAAAGTAACCCTCCAGGGGAGTTGTATGTTCTGGGTATCTAATCATAGTAGGCATCCCCCAACAATCTTTGCTGTGAAAACCTAAGTAGAAGCCGGTTATACCCACGATGAGGGACACCGCAAATCAATGGCAATGCTTCACCTGGCTTTATTAACATATTCCAGTGTACTTTGGGTAAAATAATACTTCTGAAATTTTAACAAATGCCCACAGTAAGAACCTCAGCCACTACAGTTCTATATAACACCATTTACTCCTGTGCTCTCACTTCAGCATTGTAAAGGGGCCTCGCCATAATCCTGAAGTCATTTAAAGGATTGGAATATTGAATTCAGGAAATAGTTGGTTTTCTGTCAGGAGTACTTATTGACTGTGACTTGAGAAACCCTTATACAGATAAATCTAACACCACAATAACTCAATATTTTTTCTCCAAAACAAAACCATTAGCATTTTATTAGAAGGAATATTTCATCCCTCTCTCTCTCTCTCTTTAAACATGCCACAGATGTAGCACTCGGTGTGGGTTGTTAGAAAGTCAAAGAATATAATTTCTTGATTAATTGCCATACACAAGATCCAAGTTATGTACAATTTTGGTAGTTAACCCCACCACCTCCCATAAGCGGTTACAGCTAAACCTTCCAAATAAGCACATTTATGATAAATCACTTGGAGCTGTTTGAGTGGATCAGATCTTAAGTTATTCCTTGGGATAGATCATGTCATTTTCAATGTGCATGAACTACGGGAGAGAAATTCCGCTGTAAACCTCTGCTGAGGTATCCTCGTTTCCCTTGCAGGCTTCAGGGAGTCTCAGTCAATATTTCTTATCTTATTTTTAAATATCTTGTGGTCTCAGAAATGGTTGGTGATTCAGAAATTACATCAAGAGTCTAAAGATAGACTACGAGCTTATGACTTCAATAAATGCAGCGGTTCTATAACAGGAAAAGAAAATGCCTGTTGGTTTTAAGACTATTGGGAACCAAAGAGCTACTCTTAGTTTGGTCCATTAGAGTCTACCTCTCCAAAAGCAAGGTATCCCCTCTTCTCAATCATCCATCTACTTAACTAGGTGCAGGAGTATAAGTCACAAGGAGTCCTAGTTATTTACATAATGCTGAATTCAGAGTTATGTATACCTTTTTATGGACCTCCCCCTCCCACACAAATTGTTTTGTGACACAATTTCCATATTTATTATTTTTTTAAATGGAGGAATCAGTTTGATTTGGAGATGACAGCGGCAAAAGTAGGGGGAAAAATCAGATATCACATGTATGTGGTAGATGCTTTTTTATGCCATTCTACCTCAATGAGTTATTTATCCTACAGTTTTATAAGGTAACCTCTGGCATGAATATTCTTTGTAGGTGATCTTGGAGGAGTTATGCCCCTCCTTTACTTGTATAGGCACGACTATAGAAAGTAGCTCATCTTATTTCAAACAGAATTAGCCCACCAATACATAAATGGCAAGTAACTGATGCCTCTTGCTGTCATGGCCAATTCAGATTCTTAGACGTCTCCCCCAATTCCCCAAAAGTTATCTTCCTTAACATTGGAGATGTGTTTCCTCAAAAAATGAATTTATTTGAATTTTATCTAGACAAGTCTCCCTTTTTTAGTTTCAAGTGTTGAAGAGGGAATACAAAAATTCTGTTACAAATGACACTCAATGAATGAGACTTTCTGGTAAGCAAAGAAAGCCATTGCCACCCTCTTCTTGAGTCTCATACCCTTCTAATTATGGGTTAATATTGCACATTTGAAGAAAATTAAATTGACTTTTAATACACTTTCTAATTTATATTATCTAAATATCCCATAGGAAGCTTGTACCACTTTTGCAGTTAAAAGTGTTCTTTAAAAGTGCTATTTTTTCTTCTTTTAAAATAGAAAGTATCATAAGGAAGTCTCCCCAAAGCTTGTGCCAAGTTTGTTTGCCTTGTTTTTTTTGTTGTTGTTTGTTTGTTTGTTTAGTTTTGTTTTTGCTTTTGAAGTCTCCCTGACCATTCTAGATGGTCTTGTTATTAGACTACGATTCATTCAATAATTGACTACTAAAAAGTCTTTCACTGAATATATAGGCTGAGAATGAAGGGGGAAAAACATGAAGAAAAATGTCCTCTAAGTTTTCCTACACACATCCTATAATTTTCCAGTTGGCTTAGCCACTCAACATATTTAAATAACCAACCAACATATTTATTTAACATTCGGCAGATGGACATGATAGGAACATCATGATTTTCAGATGTACTTTTATAACTGCAAGGTTTTCTTCGTGCCAGGATCACAACAGGTTCTTAAGGTAAAGCCGCCCCTACCTGCTGTTTCTTCAATGTCGGAGCAACTCTCAGCCTAAACATGTCCACTCAGATTAATTTAAATCCCTGACATTAAAGTGGAAATCAAATCATTCTCTTCAATCTATTTTTTACCCACAGCATAAAAGAGACTATTTTACATGTTAATAGTAATCTGATGTGGTTGTATAAATCTGATATAAATATGATACTCTGTTTGGAAATGATGCTAATTTAGTTTAAAATGGAGATTACATTTCAACTTGTAAAAGAGCAGGATGGAATATTAGCATTCATGGCTGTTATATAATTTCCCTTTACACTACACAAGTGTTACTCAAAATCTTTTCTGAGCCTCTTTGTCCAAAGATTTCCCATTCTTCCTATAAGAAAAAGGACTTCTCTATTTAACTATAAGTTAAACAGGTGGTACAGACCCTTGAAAAAAGATTAACAACAACATTATAAATGCATTTTTGAAGAAACATTTAAAGTTACAATGTAATAAACTGAACAGAATGTCATAAGAATGTCAAACTGGGCACTGTAAAAATAAATGTTATTCCCAAGGAAAATAAAAAGTCTGCATATTTATGTAACATTCAGCAGATGGACGTGATATTAATATAGGGTTTTCAGTTGTACTTTTATAGCTACTAGATTTTCTTGCCTAACTTGGCAACCCGAGGCACCATTTGAGTTTTGGATTTGGACAATACTGCAACAGATGTCCAGACCAATAAAATAAATTCCTTAAGGGCTATGCTTAATTTGTGTAATTGATCAATTTTGGTTACATAGGCCTCAGCTCACCAGCATGTAACTGCCTTCCACAAAAGCTTTGCAGTTGGGATTTCGTTCCATATGTTACAAGAGTTTATGGACTCTTTCTTTTGATAATGCCGTAGATAGAAATGAGCCTGCGGTGACACCTGTTGGCAACTGATGGCGAAAAATAACAACCGATGGAGTGGATGATTCTGGGGCAGGGTTTCTGCACCTTGGTGCTATTGCTATTTGGGGCCAATTCTATATTGTGGAGGACTGTACTGTGCATCTTAGAAGGATTAGCAGCATCCCTGACTTCTATCTATGAAATGCAATTAGCATTCTCCCCCAGACGTGACAACCAAAAGCATCTCTAGAGCATGCTACAACATTCCCCCAGGTGAGATCACTTGCAGTAGAATGGATGCTTCTGGAAGAGCCACATATTGGAATGGCTTAAGATTTCTCTTTAAAAAAAATACAAAACAGACTTTTTTTTCTTGCCTTGAAGTCTCTCAACCTAATAATAGTTTTACAGGCCTCTCATGAAAACTTTGACCCAACAGAAGGTATCCATTATACATGTACTGGAGCCCCAGCTTCTTCACTGCACTCAGGCAGGTGGTAATTAAGACACGGATTTCGAAACCCAACCCTAAATGTTCATCACTCACCTATTAAACTTGCCAGAGTTGCTATGTTAATTATCTCCCCGTATCCTTGATTTAGCATAATACGGCCTGCAGCCTGTGACAGAAATTAAAGGAAAGACCAGTGACCTCTTTTGTGATTGTGCTAATAACTACATGATAATAAATTAGTTTTCAATTTTCAGAAGACTTTACATGGTAAAAAAAAATAGAGCAAGTGCGTGATACACAAACTTGATAAAAGATAGCTGATCAGCAGCAACTTAGAGACTTCTTCTTTAAATTAATTTCCAATTAATGTAAACAGCACATTTAAGCCAACCGCAATATTATTTACCTGGCTCAGTACATTACTGGAGATAGTAATAATGAGAATATTATGTCAGTTTGCATTTTACTGAGGATATTTTAACAATCAAAGCCTATTTCTGTGACTTTTTAAGGGGTAGAGAAAACTTTGACACACACACTGTACACACACCATGTGTACGTACACCACACACAAAAGATTTTTCCAGGAAGGCATATTGACTTGAAGAATTCCTACTAATATCAGAATAAAAACATGTGAAGTAAAATGACTCATCCAATAGCAAAGACGCGCCATGACTTCTTGGCATGTTTTGTGCCTTCCTTACATCTGCTCCTGCCTCTAACAGCTTTCTTCCCTTGGCTGGGAAAACACAAATAAGAATGTACAGGAAGCATGGCCCCGCTCTGATGTACAATAATATTTAGCTAATTAGAAGAGTCCTCCAGCTCATTATGCTAGGCAGTAGGAAGTAAGAAACTACATGAAAGCTTGACACTTGCTAAGCCCCAGGATGGTGTCAAAGCTGAACTGGCATCCCTTGCTCCCATTTCTTTATAGACTTGGTCGGATTGCAATTTCATTCCTTGAAAATCAGAGTTTTGACTTTCAGAGGGAATGATCCCTTGAACACTGCACCATCTTCTGGTCAAATGCTTAACTACAAGTGCTTAATTAAAATGGAAAGTCCCTGTTTTCTGAGAATGACTGCCAAATTAGTACGTACTTGGTATATTTTATTATTCCTATTTTAAGACAGCACAATAGATAGATAAGAAACATAGGGCACCTTCCTTCTGATTAAATGACAAGTTGTTGGAACTCGGTTTTAACACAGCTTTGTGCTTCATTCACAGTCGCAAGTAATTTTTTTTTTAATCCCATGAATGTTTGTGAAAAATCGTGTATCTATTTGGCACTTATAATTGGGGCTCAGAAAAGTAAAAAAACATGATTCTAGTCCTCTAAGACCTTACTAACTAGTCATATGATTATGAAATGTAAAGTGGGTATATTCTGAATAACCCAGACAAGAAGTGCAGTAGGAATTTGGAGGAGAGATCTGAGGACCGACCTTGTTGGAAAAGATTTACTGTAGACAGTGGGCCTTGAGTTATGATGAAGAATAATGATGTTGACACTAATGATGCTTAAGATATGACAGGCACTGTGTTAAGCCCCTTGCAAATATTACCTTAATTAATCCTCAAAACAACCGCATTTTGCTGATGAGAGGCCAAGCAAGGGAGTGGAAAAGGTTAAGACTCAAGCTCAGGCAAGTCAGGTTCCATAACTCGTGTTCCAAACCACCCTGCTGTACTGTTCTCGGTGACAAAGATTTGATTCACAGAAAAGGGCTTCTGGCATGATGGCTCATGCCTGTGATCCCAGCACTTTGAGAAGCCAAGGCAGGCAGATTGCTTGAGCCCAGGAGTTCAAAACCAGCCTGGGTAACATCGTGAGACCTCGTCTCTGCAAGAAATAAAATTAGCCGGGCTTGGAGATGCATGACTGTCGTCCCAGCTGCTTGGGATGCTGAGAGGTGGAAGGATTCCCTAAGCCCAGGAGATCAAGGCCATGGTGAACTGTGATCATGCCACTGAACTCCAGCCTGGGTGACAGAGTGAGATCCCCCAACTAAAAAAAAAAAAAAAAAAGAAAAGGACAGGGTTTCTAGGGGGAAGAAATGAGGTCAGCAAAGGTGGAGGCAGGGATATGTAGTGGCAGCTCTAGAACTTCTCTATAAAAGGGACCTGGGATGGACGTCTGTTTGGGGGGAAGGGAAGGACTGCTAAATGATGTATTTCTTTGCATCTGTGTTTGTAGAGGAGGCACACGGACCCTACCTCAGTGAAATAAGAGGAGATGAAGGGGATGACAAAAAAGGCCAAGCTCCCAAGACACCCACCCTGCTGCCACTGGGAACGTGTGCTACATATTCAAGGAAGAGCAGGGAAACCAGTGCTGGTGTGTAGCTAAGTGGTTCAGAGGGCATCACGGGAAACAGGATTTGAAGAGCACGTTGGAAAAAGACCAAAATAGTCACAAAGTTGTGGTGGATCTAAAGATATATTTTGTGTAGAATAATGACCCTATTCAAATATTATACAAAAGTAAATCTGTTCTCGGTATGCAGAATGGAGGGGAAAGGTACGAAACAGTGAGATAAAAGGCTCTCGCATTCATCAAGATATTTGTCAAGAGAAAGGAAAGAATAGGAAAAGCCTTACTAAAAAGTTAGTGGGGGCTGGTGACTGGGAGCAAAGAGGGACCCCGTGGAAGAAGCAGGGGACAAAGACTTTTCCAAGTGGTTCCGTTTTTGTAGTGAAGAGCAGACTCGTGAGTGGAAATAGGGAAACCAGGAGTCAAAGTCAAGTTTGCAAGAATAAAGGAAGATGCGGATTTTTAGAATACCATGTTTCTGAAGTTGTGGGCTATCCGAATGAAATGTACAATACGCAATTGCACCAGTACTAACAGCTCACTTTGGACTGAGGTCAGGACTGGAGGTGCAGATGTGGAAGTCATTTACACCGAAACCAGAGATGAAAACGAGAAGACACTTGACTTTCCAATAGCTTTTGTGTTTCCAAGGAAAAGACAAATGGGAGAGCAAAACAGACATTCTGGTACATGCACCTTTAGGAAGGAGTGATGTGAGAAGCTAGGGAATGGAGCAGCAGTTACGTTAGACACAGGAGGAAAGTCGCAATGGCAGAAGAGTTACGCAATTTCAGAGAAGCTGTGGTTAAAGGTGACTACTACAGAATGGTCTTGAGGAAGAACATCTCAACATTTTTACACTTGACAAACATTTCTTGAGTGTCTACTATGTCTTGCACAGATCTGGGGCCTGACGATAGAACAGTGAGCAAACCAGAGTTTGTGTCCTCACTGAGTTCACATTTGAAGGGAAGAGAGGATGGACAATAAATAAATTAATATATTAAATTTGAACCACATGAAATTGTCAATATTTGACTGTTTTGACCTATAAAATGTTCACTCTTTGTGGTTCTATCTAATATAATGTCAGGTAATGATGGGTGATATAAAGAAAATAAAAAGAGACAAGGAGAAAGAGTGTGCCGGGGTGGGGCTTCTTAGAGTGGCCAGGGAAGCCTCCCTAATATGCTGGCATTTGTACAGAGACCTGAAGGAACTGAAACAATGGGCCATGAGGGAATCTGAGCACCATGGGCAGAGGAACAACAAGGAAACAGACTGTGGGGTAACCATGTGCTTAGAGGGAAGGAGAAAAGGCCAATGGGCTTTGCTATTGGGTGCTCATTGGGAAAAGTTTGTCTGTAGAATGGTGGAGACTAAGGCCGGGGATTTAAAATATTTGCAGAGACAGAATCAGGCATTCATTTAACTAAATAAGTCAAAGGGAAAAGGATCTTGGGAGGTGACAGAATCAAGTGAAGATATTGCAATTTAAGAGAGACCTGTGCATATCTACAGCAGAACAAAGTCAGCCCAGAAAGAGGAATGGGAGATGCTGAAGAAATAAGGCACGATTGAGGAAACACAGGTGGGAAGAACTTGGCCGTGGGTAGAGTTGGAGGGAGCCAGCTTCCAAAAAGGCTCCCTTCAAAGACTTGTAAATGATGTAACCAGAACCTAACACAGGGATTGCAAACTCACATTCAAGGCAGGTAAAGTAAATGTGGGAGGTGGGCTGGCCAGGTGAAATGAAAAGGGCGTGGTGGGGATTGAGGCAACCTGTAGACATCAGGCCCTTTGTGAAGGGGTAGCTGAGCCTCAACTCAGACTGTTGCCATGCAAAAACAAGAACCCAGAATTGCCAGATGCTCTGATATTTCAAGACAAACTAAAAAGACGGGTTTCTATATGCAATCTCTCGATGTATATGTTGTTAGAAATTTTAAAGAATTTTAAAACACTTTGCAGGCCAAACAAAACACATCTGTAGTCCAGATGGGGCCTGCAGGTTGCCAGTTTAGGACCTCTGACTTAGAAGCAAGATGTTAGCATTGTCCCTAGACTTGGTCATGGCTCTGAGCGCCTGACTCACCCTTGCGTTCACCTGCTAGGCAGTCCCAACTGGAGGTCTGGCCAGTGTCTCCACTATGATATGCCCAAAGCCACATTTGTTTTCTCTCCCAAATTCCTCTTTCTGCATCGCCTATTTCTCATGAATGACAGCACCACTGACAAAGCCCTCACCTTTGGAATGGACTTCCCTCTCCATCCTACTGTGATGACCTCTGCAGCATCTTAGCATATATCTTCTATTCCCCATCCCTCATCGTTATCATCCCCATTTAAGCTCTTGTGACTTCCATTTAAATTATCGACATCAATTCCCATCTCTTCATCCCTGTTCCTCTCACCTTTTCTCTTCTTAAGTACAAACAACTCCAGCTGACCCGTGTCTGTGTCTCTTCACAGTATGACCTTTCTAACTCACCCTATCCTCCAACTGGAACTCCCTTTCATATCTGTACATATCCTAAACGTTGTCAGCATGAACTGCCCAGTTTCCCAGACTCAGCCCAAATTTTATATGTCTAGATCAGGGTTTCTCAAACTCATCACTATTGACATGTTGGGTCAGATGCTTCTTTGTTGTGAGGGGCTATCCTAGGCACTGAAGGAGGGTTAACAGCATCCCTGGCCTTTGCCCACTGGATGCCAGTGCACATCTCCCAGAGTTATGACACCGACTAGGAAGTGATGGAAGTAGTTGAGCCCTCAGAGTATCTGCCCCAAGATAACTTTAAGTTAATTTGAACTCTACGTATCAGTAGGTAGCAGAAAAGTTTGCTGAGAAATGGGTGAAATGGCAGAGTAAAATTGATCACTGATTAAATATTATTGTATATGAACTGTGCTGATAACTGTAGTCAGCATGTCTCTCTCTCTCTCTCTCTCTCTCCCTCTCTCTCTCTCTCTCACTCTCTCTAATATATATATATTAGAGAAAAGAGTATGTCGCTTGAAGGGTTGTGTCTTCCTGACTTCCATGCTAAGGCAAGTTCCCTTGCTCTGGGCTCTCACAGCACAGACTTTATTGTAATTGCTTGTTTAACTGTTGGTCTCCCCTCCAGACTGTACACTTCACGAGGACACAGACTTTGTGTGCCATCGTCACAGCTGTTTCTCCAGTTCCTAGCACAGTGCCTGGCATCAAGTGAGCACTCAATATTTTGGCAAAAATGATAAACCTTGCATCAATAGAGTGATGATTCTCTGCATTTAATTCTCAGCAAATCCCAATTCTCTTCTTCCTTTAAGACACAACTCAAGGTCAACAGTCTCCATGAAGTCATCCTGGACTAATATCAACTGAGAACATTCTTTCTTTTTCTGTAAATCTATACAGCACTTCACAGTGCCTTATTACTCATGATTCCCACATAGCAGATCTTTTTCGCCAATAAAATTCAAGATCTTTAAGAGAGTGTCTTCTACTTTTTAAAATTATTACCCTTAACAGTGACTTTATAGCTAAAAATTATAAATATTTGTAAGACAAATGAATAAATGATTGTGTTATTCACTGAAACAGCTTGAAAGTCCTCCATAACCAAACTGAGCTTGGTGACTGTGATGGTTAATTTTACATGTCAGCTTAACTAAGGGATGCCTAGATAGCTGGTAAAACATTATTTCTGGTGTATCTGTGAGGTGTTTCCAGAAGAGATTAATATTTGAATCAGTAGACTGAATTAAAAAGATTATCCCAACCAATGTGGACAGACATCATCCAATCCATTAAGGACGTGAATAGAACAAAAACGCAAATTTACTTTCTCTTCTTGAACTGGGATATCCATCTTCTCCTGTCCTCAAACATTGGTTTGAAGGTTCTTGGACCTTCACACTCAAATAGGGACTTAAATAATTGTCTCCCCTAGTCTTCAGAATTTGGGGTTTGATGTGAATCTATATCAACAACTGTCTTGGGACTTCAGCTTGCAGAAGACAGATAATGAGTCTTAGCCTCCATAGTTGTATAACCCAATCCATCACAATAAATCTCTTTCTATATATCTATATCTGGTTCTGTTTCTCTGTATAACACTGACTAATACTGTAACAAAATTTTGAATTTATGATCTCTATCTAAAATGCTTACCTAATGCTCTCTTCCTGTATGTTCAAATTAAGTTTCTATTGATTCTAGTTCAATTATTATTTATTTTACAATAAACATGTCACGTTACAAATAATACATACAAAATCCCTCTAGCCAGCACATATTCTAATCACCCTACAAGTTTATGGTCTGGTGGAATGACTTCCTTGTTAGAGAAAAATAGAGACTTAGCCCA
This sequence comes from Tarsius wallacei, assembly GCA_963574415.1. NCBI lineage: Eukaryota > Metazoa > Chordata > Mammalia > Primates > Tarsiidae > Tarsius > Tarsius wallacei. The sequence goes on from CAUYQG010183663.1 coordinate 37,385, forward strand.
GGCCCTGAAACTAACTTCTTGTGAACTAAAGTATGTCAACTAACCTCTTTGGTTTCCTCAAACTGTAAAATGAATACATTAGTATCTGCCTGCTGGCAAGAGTATTGATAGTTCCTATAAGCTTAGGATTTGAAGTCCTACAAGCCAGATTCAAATCTGTATCCTTCTTCATGACATCTGTGTGCCCTTAGTCCATTATTTAGTTTATCTGCCTTGATTTCTTTAACTGTAAAGTGAGAATAAAAATAGAACCTACCTGTTATGAGACTTATATGATGGTCTATATGGTCACTGGTAAGTAACAAATGATCAATGAATATAAGCCCTTGATTATAGAGAAACACATGAGACAATGTAATTATAAAAGAACTGTGGACAAGAATAGTTCTTAAGGATGACCCATATCATAATTATAATTATAGACAAGTTAAAGGGGAACAGTTATCAATTGTCTAATATTCATTTACACAAAGTTAGACAGGGTTTTATGAACTGAGACTAGAAACAGGCCCAGGACATGTATTATACTTCAAAGTGCAGAAGCCTGGAATTTTCCCCGTAGCTTCATGAAATCTCTTTGAATTTTTAGGAGCCCTTTTTGTTAAATCTGATGATTCTGTCTGGAATACCCAAATCTGTTCTGAATCAGCTAGAACTTTTACTGCACCAAAACTAAGGCAAGCTGGAACTGCAGGTTCAAAATAAAGTCAAGCAGAAATGCAGCTCGGTGCTACAGAGGTCAGTGCCCAATCTAACTCATGATGGCAACACACTTTTACAACCAGCAAAACTTGCAAATTGCAAGAATTGCACTGTTTACATTTGTCTCTCTTGCAACCTTGTACAGCACAAGACTCAATTGCCTCCATTTATGACTATATATCTGGCTTTTCCTCATCAAGTTTCTTGAAGCTGAATGAAGTTCAATTAAATTCACAGTTTAGATGGCATTCTTCTCAAAAGGAAAATAAAACAAGGAGATATTTTCACTATTTCGGATACAAAATCTTTTTTTAATATGTGTATTTCACTCAACAAATACTTATCTTCAACTGAAATATCGAATAAAGGTCTCAGATTTCCCTATCACTTTGCCTGTGAGGACCTGGATTTTGTTTGACCTTGAACAAGATTTTCCTCTCAAATTTCCCATCAATAAAGCTGAGATAATGACAGTATTTTCCCACTGCATGGGGGAATTGTAAAACTTAATTAATTGAAATCTTGGATGAAATGTGTTAGCAACACCAACATTCTGCATTACTTCCTGACCTGTATATGAATGAGTGTTAATTTAAAAAGACAAATTCTCCAATTTATAGCATGATTGTAGAGTGGAATTTTACACACACGCGCGCGCGCACATACACACACACACACACACATGCTCATCCATATACATATGTATATGCATATGTATAGCTTGGCATTTATACGAATGTGTGATTTCAGCAGCAAATCAGCCAAAGGAAAAATTAGCTACAGTTTTTTCCAAGGGAAATAATTTTCTGTTCATGTTCTGTTATTTTCAAAAGACTCTAATGCTGTTATTTCAAAACTAAATGTCCTCAAACAAGGCAAAGACAATTCTTCATTGAATTATGCTTGCAGATACCAAATGTTCAGTGTTGTGTTAAAGTTCTATAAGAATAATCCAAAATTTTAAAAAAATGTATGTGGAAACATTCTTTTAAAATGAATTAAAAATACTCCACCCTTTTAGGACCCAGTAACTTTCAAAAGTAGATAAATAAACATCACAAAAGAGAGAGAGGAAGGTAGGAAGACAGAAGAGAAGAAGAACATATTTAAAGAATATTATTAACTTCACCCCTCTCCCTAATTCAAAAAATTGTTCATAAAATTTATTTTGCATTCTGACTTGACTCGACTTAGGCAAAGTCATTTTGTGACAAAATAGTAGAAAGGAGGAGTTCTGACTGTAAGTTACACGGAGTATTAAAAAGCAATTTCTTTTTCTCTTTACACAGGTCTCTTTGGCTAACTAGCACATACAAAAATTCCTGCCTGCCTTTTTTGGACACAAACAGATGAGATATTTCTAACAGATAAATGTTTTCTCTGGATACAGCTATTTTCATAGCTGATTATTTGACTAAATGCCATAGTATTTTTAAACTAGTTCATTTATATAGATTAGGCTTTTAGTCAATGTAGTACCAGTTAATTTTGGCATCAAAATATGGCCTCCTGGAAACGTATATGCAACTGATAAGGACCGAACACTGCCTGGCTAATACTCACAGTGGGAAGAGTACATGGATTAGGGCTGTTTATCTAATAGCATGAGTGAGAATCTTTTGTTAATTTAAATCACACTATTTTAGCGTGTAATAAAAGTGTTAGATGTGAAATATAAACATTTTTATAGATACACTATGAATTTTAATATTATTTAATTTTACTTTGTTAAATTGCTTTCCACCTAGATGGTATATTTCCATTAAAATCTTTAGTGAGGAGAAAAACCATATATAAAATCCCAAATGGGTCTCGAAAAGAGGAAAAGGAGAAAGATTCTCTCTAAATAAATATATACAAAAAGAAAACAAAAATAAAAAGCCTAAAAAAAAAAAAAACCTAACAGGTGAACGAATACAGCTTTTAAGAAGCTACAAAATTTTTCCTTTCACTTTTGAAATCCCATTTTTATTCATCCTCTTCATTTATTTATGGAAAGGCTGGCTTTTTGTCTATTTTGTTTAACACCAGATCCTTGAAGCAGAACAGTGCCTGCCAGGTAGTATGTGATCAATAAATGTTTGTTGAATAAAGAAGCTAAAGAAGGTAAGCTAGACAAAGCACATGATGGTGGCTATCAAATTTGAGATTGGTAAAAAGCAAAAGTAATTCCAAGGAGCCCTTTGTCTGCCACTTTGAAGTTTGACAAGAAAGTGAAGAAGAAAACAGAAAAAGAAGAGTCCTAATCAATAAATAGGGCCCTGGCTCAGTTCACACAGACCCTGTAAAGTAAGAAGCAGAAATTACCCAAAGGGTCATTGAAATATTACTCTCTTCTTTCACAAGAGTGAGACATCACTTTTAGTAAGAAAGGAGTGGAAGAAATAAGATAAAAACATTGCCAGCAGAGTAAGGGGCTCAGTGAGTATCTCTGAGTAAATGAAAGGCTGTCTGTGAACTAAGCATTGGCTAGGCACTGAGGTGGCCAACTACAGTTGTCCTGGAAGAGCTCACAGTCCAAAAAGGAAGGAATAAATAGACTGGCTCAGATTCCAACATCAAAGAAAGGAGAAATCGGTAAGAAGATGACAATAATTGAAAGGGAAATCAATTTCTCCTTTTTCCAACACAAATTTAGAATTTGTGTAAAACTCCACGTGCCTCAGAAAAGACACAGTGGGTCACAAGAGGTAAGTTCAACGAAAACCTCTGAAATGCATGGTGATACATTTGGGAACTTTTAGACGAGGAGAGAACAACAAACTCTCCTGGAAGGATGAAAGCTTGGGGGAGATATGATTGGAGGTTTAAAAATTTACAAAGTAAATGGGATGAACACGCACCTCAAAAAAGTTCAAGAATTGTGGAATACGGGACAGCTCTTATAGCATTAGGGTGGTACATTTATGATAAACTTTTAAAAATACCATAACCAAATATAGTACAGATTAAAAATATAAATAGATTGGGATGTGTATAGACAAATTTATGGATCAGAGACAACTCTAGTAGCTTGAAGTCAAATCTGGCCTGTGGCCATGGTTTTTTAAAACTCTTTATTATGGAAACGTCAAACATATACAAATTTAAATATGTAGATATCCATCATCCAACTTCAGTAATTATCAACCTATGGCCAATCTTGTTTCATTTACACCCCTCATTTCATTTATAGCCACTTCCTCACCCCAAGCCCTGGATCATTTTGAAGCAAATCTCAAACATTGCATCATTCATCTGTAAAAATTTCAGTGACTATTTTTAAAATATAAGGACATTTTAAAAAACATAACTACAATACAAATATTATACCAAAAAGTTAAAAATTTCTTAACATTATCAAATATCCCGTCACATTTTAAATTTCTCTGATAGAGATGTAGTTTTAAAAGAATTAGGAATTTGTTTTCACATTTGAAAATAGAAATATTTCAGCCCAAAGTCTAAATTTCTGACTTCTCTTGAAATATCAGAAAGATCTGGCATTCTGGGTACACATCCCCAAATGACAACATTAAATAGAAATGAACTAACTGCTTCCCCTTTTAGACTGATTTCGAACTTTCCAGCTCACCACAGTCCTCACCACTCCCTGCTATGCTGCCCACATCCCACTCTACCAGTCTACATTATCTGCTTGGCTCTTGGCCACAACTAAGTTTGCAATTCTGAATCTAAACCAAGAGAAATCATGGATGAGTGAAAACTGTCCTTTTGCTTTTGGAGCTTATGTTACAAATGGTGAGCAGGGCCACGATTAAACCTTAAAACTTGGGTAAGTCACAGACAGAACAGAAAGTCACAACCCTAAAGATAAATGGTCAGATGTGAAGGTCAAACCAAGGGCAGAACGAGAGGATGCAAAGTCAACAGACAAGGAATTCAAGAGGAAAAATAGAGGAGTTATGAGGAACAGATTTATTTGATTAGTTCAAGAATTATTTGGAGAACCAAATTATGTGCTGGGCTCTTTTCTTTGTCATGTATTTCAAGATCCAGAGATGGGTAATGTTGCTTTTAAAGGAGTTACGCCAAGTTCAACACTACATAAAGCCTTCCCTCCCTTCCCATTCACTTGTCAGTTTTGAAATGTGAGAATGCGAGTACAGTAGGTTAAATTAAAAGTGTAGTCACTGGGGCAAGATATTAATGCTCTTAAAATTAAAACTAAAATTAAAATCGAGAACAAGATTTCTTATATTCACCTATATCTGTATGTTGACTCCTTTGCAGATACATGGGAATGCTCCATACTCAATGTAAAAAAATAAAATGGTATGTGTTTGAAAGCCAGATGCTATTCAAAAGTAAAAGAGCTGAATTTTAAGATTGGAGGAAAAAAAAATGTGCAATTTGCTTGCTATACACACAGTAAATTAAAAAGTAGAAAAAGGCAATGAGTGTGAAATATTAATGTTTATTTCTCAGGGTATTTTTGTGCATTCTTGTATTAATGGATAATAATAATTACCGTACCTTATCCAAGACACACCTAGACTGAGAAATTAAATTCCCAACATATGGGTATACGCACCTGTCGATGCACATGCATAATTTCCATTAGCGTTAATAGTACCAGAGGAAATGCACCAATGAAAAAAAGAAAGACCACCAGATATTTACTATAATAGGGAACCTGGAGAGGTCTGTTTCCCTGGGAATTAAGTGAATTCATTCTATAAAATTTTTCAAAATAACTGTGCATCCAGGACACAGAAAAGTTGAGTGCATACATGATTTCATAGAAAATGTCTCACAAGATTGGCACATGGCAGTCTCTTTGTGTATTGAAAACATCAAGATGGCTTGGGACTCTATGTGGAAGCTCAGTAATCAGCCATCTGCTTGAGACCTCACCCTTGCTCATATCTCTAACAGGGGATGCTCTCATTCAATTCAAATCCCCTACTTAAGAGTCTTCATGGCCACAGTGATATGCACACCAGCCTCTGGAGCAACAAAGCTCAGAGTCAAGCCTACATTGAATGCATGGAAAAGTCTCCAGGCTACCTATCAGGGAGTTGGGGTTAATGTGATTCAGGAGTCAGGAGGCCACAGCTTTTGTGCAGCTTCTGCGATTTAACCACTTGAAGGGCTTTGATCAACACCTCAGCATTTCTATCTTTAAAGAAGAAAGGTAACAATCCCTATCTACCTATGTCACAAGATTGGAAGGCTCCAAAAAGATGCTAAGTGTATGCAAAGGGAACTGCAAACTGCAAAGCATGATGAAACTGCAAGAACCACGAGCAACTTAGCACTATATGTCCTGTTTTTCTGAGCACTGATTTGCTTATTATGGATTTTTTTCGTCTTTTGATCTTTTTCTTTAACATACAAGTAATACACGTCAAAACATACTAATTAGAACAAGATAGGCAGAAAGAAGATGGAGCAGCATTTACGTTCTAGCCAGCATGAAATAATACACATTAACATTAACATTAGGGTACATATATGTCAGAGTAAGTTGGTGCTTCTCAAATGGGAGAAATTTTGTGCCTACATTCCCTACCACCACCACCTCCTAGGTGACATTTGGCAATTTCTGAAGACATTTTTGGTTGTTCACAATTCAGAGGGAGGTTAGTGAGAGTGCTACTTCACCTAGTGAATAGAGGCCAGGGATGCTGCTAAACGTCCCACAGGTCACAGGACACACCCCTACAGTGAAGAATTATGCAGCCCCAATATCAATAGTGCCAAAACTGAAAAACACTGATCTGAACATACATGTGTATATAATATTAACTCCAGAATGCCATTTTAAAATGCCTTTTGCCATATAATGCTAGGTGGAATGATATTTTCCAAACCTCACATTTAATTATTGTTGGCTACTATCATAACAGAATACATGCAATGTGCAAATGAAATTTAGTACTGAAATCATAAAATGTTTCTTCATACACATTTAGTGGAGGAAGTATTAATCTTCCAATTTTTTCTACAACTGTAGGAAGCTGATGGAGTAACAGTAGAGAAGGGAGATGAGATGGCTTTTGTTCAAGCAGACTTAGGAGTACCTCTTTGTTATTTATTCTTACAAAATATATTTCTTGACACTGCAGTGGGGTCACACTAATATTAGACTGGACATCTAGGGTATAAGAGCGACTGGTTATTATGGGACCATTGTTAAAGTGAGCATATTCTTGTGGGCCATAATTTATTTTTGCTTTTCTTATGAGTAAGTAGTTAAAGCGTTAAGAAAATAAAAAGGTTGGCCAGGCTGGGTGACTCAGCCTATAATCCCAGCACTTTGGGAGGCCGAGGCTGAGTGGATCACCTGAGCCCGCGGGTTCCAGACCCACCTGGGCAACTTGGCGAGACCTCGTCTCTACAATAAATCAAAAATTAGCCAGGCATGGTAGGGCACGCTTGTAATTCCGGCTACTTGGAAGGCTGAGGCGGAAGGACCGCCGGAGCCCAGTGGGTCGAGGCTGCGGTGGTTGGGAGTGTGCTACTGCACTCCAGTCTGGGCGACAGAGTGAAACTCCAACTCAAAAAAAAAAAAAAAAAGAAAGAAAGAAAGCAAAGAAAAGAAATAGGTTATATATTCTAAATTCTCCTTAATAAAATTAAATATTACTTGTTACAAAGCTAAGAAATTAAACATCGGACCTCTACCAAAATAAATTTAATAATTAAGTTCATAGAAATAGAAAGAGGTCAAACTGTAAAGATATCTACAATTTTTAAACCTACAGAACTTTATACAAAAGAGATATTAATTATATGGGCTCATAACCAAAATCAGATCTACTGTCTTATTTTCATTTAGCGATACACAGAGCATATCTTTAAGTGTCCATAAGTTCAACTCTAAATAACTCTCTTACCAGCACAGAAATGTTTCATTGTATGGATGCTTATATTTTATTTAATCAATCTCCTACTATAAATATTTATATTATTTTCAATCTTTTGTTAAACAATGCTACTCTGAACATCATCACTGTTAAATCCTTATGTTCATCTTGAAGTATGTTGTTAAGTTGGTATAAATCAAATTTGAAGCTGAAGTGTAGGATTCATACAGCCAAGTTGTCCTCCAAAAGATTGTATTGAAAGGTGAAATTCAAGTTTACCTCTGGCCAGTTTACCTTCTCTAATAATCTGCCTCTGTTCTTGAAAGTAGTGTCGACTCTGCTATTCCTGGTGAGCATGACTTTTTCCAGTGAGATGGAGTATTCTATACTACAGCCTGTCCAAACTGCCAAAATTAAATGACTTCTAGGCTTTGATTAAGCCAACTGATCACTGATCAATTAGTTATCATTCAGGTAAAAGTTCACCAAGTCATATCCATGGCAAATCTGATTCAGCCATGAGAAGAACCTCATTAGCAGTCCGTCGCTCCTTTAAACTAACCTTTAACTTCATCTAATTGCCTATGTGTCAATTCAATTAACATATATAATTAATTTTTAAAATCAATTCTTTCTGGAGGATTCTCAGCAAACACTCACAAAGACAGACAGACATCATTTTAAATTTCAGATCCTTTTTGGCCTTTATTTTATTTCTGAGAGTCGTACAGGAAGACATGGGAAGGGGTTGGCCAACCCAATCCCAAGATTCTGGGTTGGGGCTGAAGGGGTAGGACTCAGAAATAACTACGTTGTGTTTTGTTTTGTTTTTTCATCATTACAGCAGACTGTGCTTGTTCCTGGGCATATATACTACTTATACAGAACATAAACTATTTTCAATTAAGTGAAAATAATAATCTAAATGTGAAGAGGTCTCCATGTTTCAATAATATAGACTACGATGCCATCGAACTGCAGTTCTTCCCTCTGGCCACTAGAGTGCCATTTTCTGCTCCGAAAGAGAATTGGGTAGACGGAGCCTCAAGCCTGTAATACCTCCTTCCAATTGTGAATTTATTCTATCCCTCTTTGCTGGCAATTTTTAGTTTTCCAGCTTGGCACATAGAATCTTGCAAGTCTCCCTGGAAGGTGACTCATATTTAAATATGAATGGGCAGCTGGCTTCTGTTATCTTAAAGGGTTACATTATGTCATTGCACATTTTCAACTGGGGTAAAAACAATCTGTACTTTTTCCACACATCAATTCCAGTAATATATATTTCTATGAGATCACGGGGACTTATAAAGTGTCTGAAATTTTTCCAGCTTTAAAAATTAAGACCAACATACTGTTTCTTAATAATTCAGCCTCAGCAACAAAGAAAAAAAATCCCTTCATTTTCTGTCATGTTGTTTGGGAGTTATTTCTAAAAAGTTAGAGTAATGATGATGATGATGATGGTGACAATGATGATGGTGACGATGACGACAAGTATGGCATGATAACAATGATGACAGTAAACGTTAACATGTTTTGACCATTTACCTTATACCAGACACTGTACATGCTGTGTTCATCACAACCTAAAGAAAGAGGTGCTATTACTGTTCCCATCTTTCAAAAGAAGACTCCAAAGGCTTAAAGGGGATACATACAGTCAAGAAGCCATAAATGCGGAGGCAGGGTTAGAAGTAGCCAGTTTCAACTCCGATGCCTGTAATTTAGCCATTGTGATATGTATTAATCCACATATCTCAGTAAATAATTTTCTAAGTCTCAAGTAAGCAAATGAGTTTTTCTTCAGGACATATATCCACTGGGAAGCCTTTCCTGAGCATCCAAAGGGTAAATGAGACGTCCTGAATTTTCCTAAGCATCACATGCTAACGGGTTAGCCTCTGTAAGAATAGGCAACATACTTCCATTTTGATGGCTTCTTCGTCACTACTACTTGTCCCCACAATGTACTGAGAGGTCTTTGAGGACACAAACTTAATCACCTCTTACGCAGTACCTGGTAAGCATGCAGAAGGTGTTTGATCAAAGAATGAACATATGAACAAATGAGCAGAATGAGTTATAACTCATATGTTCAAATGAGTTATGTCTCTTTTCTCCTAGACGTTACGTCTCTTTGATCTTTTATCTTAGAAAATATAGCAACAAAGTGAAATTCTCAGTGCTATATTCCTCTTCTATTTTCACATCATCCTCTACCATGCAATTTGCCTCATTGAAAAGTTATTCCAAATGCTGCCTTCTTCCAAAAAATGGTGGACACCGTCGTCAGACTGCCTGGGTTAGAATCCTAGCTCTGTCACTCTAATGTAGATCTAAGCCTTAACTCTCTTACCTCCAATTTCTTAGCTGTGAAATGGGCTCTATAACAGCCCCTAATCCACACTACACAACTGCAGTGTGGGCTAAATAACATAACGCAGACACAGTAATCAGAACAGCGCCTGACACATAACAAAAAGTTAGTAAATGTAAGTATTGTAGTAATATTAATAATTGTAGGTATAGTATAGTATTAGTAGTAATAGTATTCTTTAAATATTGAGCATGCAGAGTCAGTGAAGGAAACACAAGACACGCTTTTGCTATCTCAAAATTTATATGACTCTTTGGTGCTGTTGCTATAAGGGGCATAACTTCCTCATCAAAAATAGAACCAAGTCTTCTTTAGGTACCCAATAATAATAATTTTTAAAAGTCACAAAATAATAAATTTTAGGTACAAGGACTATTCAAAACATTTATGTTCAATAAATAATTTAATCTTCATAACAACCTTTCAAGGTAAGTCCTATTAACCTCAGGTACAGATGAGGAGATAGAGTCCTCCTTACCAGCTGTGTCATGTGGTCCTAGGCTAAGTCATCTGCCTAGGACCACATGACACAGCTGGTAAGGAGGACTTGAACCTTAACTTGTCTATTTGCTTAATAGCCTGCCCCATCCACTAGACTGAAAGCACTATGAGGCAAGAGAGCACATCTGTTCTGCTCATCATTGTATTCACAGACTGTAGCACATTGCATATTCAGCATAGGGAATTTGGGAATGTGTGAAAAAAAAATGAATGAATAAATGGATGAATAAATTTAGGGTCTACACTCTTAACCAAAATGTGTCTCTTAATTATCTGAAGTGAATGATATTTTTTGCATAGCACATTGCTATGCTTTGAATGTGTTTCTCAAAATCCCTGTGTTAAAAACTTAAGCCCCGATGCAACAGAGTTGGAAGGTGGGGTGTTATGGGAGGTGTTTAGGTCATGAGGGCTCCTCCCTTGTGAACAGATTAATGCAACTATCAAAAGGGCTTGAGGGAGTGTTTTTGCTCTCTTCTGCTCTTCTGCCATGTAAGGACTTGTCATTCATCCTCTCTTGCCCTTCCGCCTTCTACCACGTGAGGATGCAGTAGGAACACACACAGTAGATGCTGGTGTCTTGATCCTGGGCTTTCCAGTCTCCAGTTGTGAGAGAATATTTCTGTTCTTTATAAATTACCCAACCTCAGGTATTCTGTTATAGCAGCACAAATGGACTAAGACAGATGTCACTGGGAAAATTAGAAGCTGGTTGAGAAATTGTATAATAATAATACCTGTTATTTATTAAGTGTTTACCATGCTCATTACCCCTGTGCAATCATTTCTTCCTTGATTCATTCATGCATTTGGTCAACAAATACTTATTGAGTGCCTACAATGCATCATACTTGATCACTTTTGTAAAGGGCTCCAAAGAGGCACCAAATAAAATATATGGCAGTAATGGCTATTGCTGTTGACTTTGTCTTTCTGTGCTCAGTAAGTAGAATAACAGTGCCCCAAAGTTATCTGCATCCAAATCCCCAGAACCTGTGAATATGTGACCTTACCTGGCAAAAGCACTTTGCAGATGTCACTAAGGTTAAGGATATTGAGATAGGAGCTTAGCCTGGATTACTCGGGTAGGCTCAACCCTGTCAAGTAAGTTTTAGCAGAGCCTTTTCCTGCTGAGGTAGATGTAGAGAAAGATGTGACTATGGGAATGGAGCCAGGGGCATGAACAAGGCTGGTTTTGAGGATGGAGGAAGGGGCCATGAGCTAAAGAATGTGGGTAGCCTCTAGAAACTGAAAAAGGCAAAGAAACAAATGATCCCATAGACCTCTAGAAAGGAATACAGCTCTGCCAACACCTTGACTTTTCCCAGTGAGACCCAGAACTGTACAATCATAAATTTGTATTTTTGAAGCTGCTGAGTCTGCGGTAATTTGTTATAACAGCAATAGAAAAGCAATGCAACGTGCAATGACAAATATAATAAGAAAACTGGCTTCAAAATAATAAGAAAATTGATTTTTTAAAAAGTACTTCAAGGGTAAATATTAATTTTTATGTCTAAAAATTGGAAAGCACAAGAATGTAATGAATAATAAAATAAATATTAGTATTGGATACACTTGGTACCAGCTGCAAAAATACCCATTACATGTAACACATTGCAAATCTTCCAAAATCAATATGCAACATGAGTGGATTAAAATTGTTTTCCTAGCCAGTTGGGGTAGATGGTCATTCCTTATAACCAATCAGCAGAACTCCAAACTGCTCACCAAAAAGATCTGCATCAGTCCCTTGAAATTCATTTTTTAACTTTAAATATTTTCATTGGTCACATTTACCTAAAAATGTGTTCTTTCAAAAAAATGTGTTTTCTGCTCAGATCATTCCATCCACTGGGAGGAGGGGGAAAAAGGATTAGAGTTGTGCTAATAAAGAAAAATAAATACATTTTCTTCAGTGGAGAATCTTAAAATGAAACATCTTTCCCAAGAAATGGATACTAACAAAACACAACAGAATACTAATAAAGTCCTTTCATAATATTTTCCTAAAGATTACTTGCATTTTAAAAATTGCCTTTTATATCGTCCCCCAAGTGATGCTTAAAAAGATAAATCACCTCTGAACAGAGTTACTTTTTCCTTGCATTTCTGGTTAACTTACATATGCTTTTGTGATGTTATCTTTAGTCAAGGATACTTACCAAAAGAAAGGATCATTTACAGTTAACAGGAATAATTTGTATGATTTAAAGAAGAGCTAATAAAACCCCAGATTTTCCCAAGGTAACACATGTGCATTAAAGGCCCATATTAGTGCTTAACAACTGATCAAAAAGTTACTTGGTTTAATATTTCACAAACACTATATTCATTTTATGTGCATTTAATACATGCAATTTTAAACCCAAGCTTCTAAAAATTAACTGGCCATTTCACCTCATAGTAAGAAATGAATCCACCGTGGTTAGACCTTGGGGTGGAGGGGATCAGGAAAAGTGTGTACACTTTTTAAAAAATATGCGTCTACTTTCCACTCCCCAAAGAAAAAGGGGAGGTGGAAGGTGGATAAAGAAAAAGCTAATGGTGCCAGGGTGTTGGGCTGTTGGTGAGCAGGTGTGTGCTATGGGCCTCTAGTGAATTAGAAGCTTTTAAAAGAGATTGATTCTCTTGCTTAACTAATTATTTCAAACATGCTTTTAAAGGTATTAATTACTTGTGGAAAAGAGTCTCCATTTGCTTTTAAATTGTTTCTTTGGGTGATTCTTTGCCTGCAAAAATGTCTGGGGTAAAAGTGAACATTCTGCCATTATAATTTTAAGTAAAATATGTAAATTATACTAAATAAGTAATATTGAATAAAATATTTTAATATTTTATCTAAATTATAACATTTATTTAGTTTTAACTGAAATAATATAAAACATATTTTAAAGTATATGAAATATGTACAATTATCTGTTTTATATGTAAAAGTATATATTTTATCTGCAAAATATTTACATTTCATTTATTTAATATATACATTTACATGTGTCAGTGCTAGACTGAATATTGTTTTTAAAAACTTCCAGTTTTTGTTTTGTTTGTGCATGTGTGTGTGCGTGTGTGTTACACAATGATATGAAAACTTCTACTTCTCAGTTTGTCTTGCAGATTATGTAAATTATAATCAGACACTAATTGGTATCTTCACTGGCTTCAATACCTGTTCTTAATGCTACCGAGTTGTTGATCCAATGATTTCTCAGTTTGATCTGCTGAAGGCGTTTGAATCTACATTTAAAAATGCACCTTTGGTTGGCTCAAAATATTTTTAAATACATAGAACCTAACATCACCAGGGTAGACACCACTGTAACCACCGGAATGTTAAGCACAATTGCATATTGCCTTGAGACTTAATTCTTGAGTTTTAGCCGCATAAAACATCCGGGTTCACCTGAAAATAAAAATTGTAGCCCCCTCACCTCCAGGCACAGTGTATTCTCACCGTGCACCAGGAACGATTTCCAGTGACAAGAGGCCATTTTGCCAATTTGCTATCCAGAGCTCAGACTAATGAGTCACAGACAGCAGAATAAAGAAACTTAATACTCTTGGCATTAATTAGTAGGCTAAGGACTGGTCATTTTAAATGCTCTGAGGTAATGCCATAAAGTAACAAAAAACACGTTTTTACAAAAACCTACAGGCACCTTGATGTTTGAGAAACTACTTTATTTTAACCCGGCATCTGCCAAAATTTGTAAGAATATCTTCCCTATGCCAAGATTTATATATATATATATTTCTGCATAAACATTTTGAAACAAAAAAAGAATAACTAAAAAAGCATAATTGGATCAATTTTGTTCACTCTAACTTTTGTTAGATTTTTAATAATACTACAGTTATTCAGTATCACCAATCCAGAGTTTTAAAAACTTCATGGCTAATGTAAAATATATAGATAAGTGAAACACAGAAGAAAAAAAATCTACATCAAAAATGCATCTTCGGTTGGCCTCAAACACGTTTTAATACATTGAATGAATAACTAATTTTTAAAACCAACACAAAAGACTGAAGCCTTTCTCTCCATGTTCCCAACAGGATAATGTAGTCTAACAGTTTATAAACACAAAGAAGGAATTAAAATTAAAAACTACCCCAGGTCAGAAATGATACCACTTTATAATTAGAGTAAAAACTCCTGGTACCCAGTGGAGATTAAGGAGATGGTTTCTGAAAACGTACATAAGAGCGACAAAAATAAACAACTTCCACAGTCTGGTGGCACAATTCTGTTCCCTTGTGATAGAAACACAAAAAGGAGTCTCTAACAAGCTCCAAAAATATGTGTACGTGTATTTTAAGTAAAATTTAGCTTTCCAGCCAACGACATTTTTTTTCTGCTGGAAATAATGAACTAACGTAAAAATGATAAAAGGATGTGTGTAAAAAGGACATTTAAGTGAAACAGGTTGAAGAACTCCATAAATTTACTGAAGATTAAATTAAAGCTGGATATGTAAGCTGTAGTGATAAAACAATTTGGGGTGTTTCGGGTGGTTCCTTCTCAAGGATGCTGTGGGCTTTATCAGAAACCAGGCTTGCATAACTAATCAGTGGCAGAACCAGCCCCGGCTCTGAAATGGGAGTCCCGACCAGCTCCTTGCAATTCATATATGCTCAAAACTCATTACTTTTGATATGCCTTGTTCTTGACCTAAATACAATAGAAATTCTTCCTTGGGGTGCATGATATACATGAAAAAGTACAACTTCTTTTTAAAACGCTATTAGAATATTTTATTGTGTGTGGACATACACTCTTGTTACTCCTAAATGCTATTCTATTGAGTACAGTTTATATTCACTGGCAAAGCGAAATCTCCGGGGAAGCCAGAGAGGGAATGCAATTTCTAGTAATAACAGCTCACAACAGTGAATACTCTCCACTTATCCCCACAATTTCCAGCTATTTTGGACTCCTTTCTGAATTAACCTTTCATATCAAAAGGAGCAATTCTGCACACTAGAGACTCCGGCACAATTTCATGCATAATTTATTCACTCAGTTCAACATTAAACGCACAGTCCTTGACTTTGTCAAGGTGGATTCTGTTGGCAGACTTCACAAGCAGCAAAACAGGAGAAATGAGATCCACAACTCAACCTCTTCACCTATTCTGTCTGGTGAGAGATGGTTGGTGGGGGCGGTAGAAAGAGAAAAATAAGGCAAGATCCTAGTATAGTGCATTGTCATTTGTAAAATCTCTAGCAGGCACATAGTATTTTCATGTAAGTTGTCTCTCAAAGGTTTGTTTTAAAAGTCAAAAAATAAGAAAATAAAACAAGCTTGAATTCTGTTTCACCAACCAAAGTCTGGTGCAATTTGTTGCCTTCCTGACAATTCCACCATTTGTGGAAAAACAATATTTTATCCCGGGTTGCTTAGCAGGCACTGATTGGAAGAAATTACTCAAGGCTGTTTTCAGATAGATCCACTCATTAGCTTGAGGTCACATTAGAAGGGCTCAGTTCGAAGATTTGAATAACACAGACTTTCCAGTGAGATCCCAAATCCCAGATTTGTACTCCCAGATTGGCCTTCAAGAACATAGACACTAATTTTCTCTTCCTAAACTGCTCATTTGCACCCTCGGATGAGTGATATGTGCAAACACTTGTTAAAACAGAACCCTGATACACCATGAAACCAATCCTTGTCCTTTTCAGTGTCAGGTGAAGCTCAGAATAGATGGGGGAGCCATTATTCTTCCTTCAAAAATCAACCTCTTTCAAAACCGTTGACCCAGACACCAGAGTCCAACTGTTGTCTGGGTCAAAATCCACAGCTCGATCTATTTCTCAGTCTCATGGGTTACAAACAATTTTTGTTCATCTTATAACAGCAAATGTTTTGCTTTCCCTATTAATGACTACTAAATTAGCTTCCTATTATAAGTATAGTCATCCTTTGGTATCTATGAGAGATTGGTTCCAGGACTCCCCATGTATATTAAAACCCAGGGATGCTCCAGTTCCTTATATAAAACAACAACCTATTTGCAAATAACATCTTTCCATGTACTTTAAATCCTCTCTAGATTACATATAATACCCAATATACTATGCAAGTAGTTATACTGTATTGTTTATAATCCACATTTTTATTGTTGTATTGATTTGTAATGGTTTTTAAAAGCATTTTTGATCTGTTTTGCTTGGTTCGAGGATGCAGAACCCACGGATATAGAAGGCTGATTATACTTAATACACACCAGCAACATCACTAAGAGCCTTACAAGCATTATAGAATTTATTCCATCTAGCATCATCACCAGATAATTATTAACATCCACATGTTGCAGATGAAGAAACTGAGACCAGGGATTCTAATTACTATGCACTCCACCTCTCTTGCAGGCCTCAATTTCCCTTCAAAGGTAAATTGTAAAAGTAAAGGAATAATTAAATTTTAACACAGAAACAGACATTATGTGATTTCCCTAAGTACATTAGATGAAGTGATTTGGTCCCTAACTTTCACACTTGCCCTTTAAAAATATTACTTCCCAGCAGCAGCCATAGCCCGCTTTCCAAACCTGTGGATAATACGAGACCTGGGAGTATACAATGAGACGTCTTTGGAAATTCCACAAATTCGGGAACTTTTCACACAGGACACTTTGGCAAAGGTCTTTAAATCTAAACTTTCTTAGCTGGCTGCCCCTGAAGTCTAGTTAGAAGAAGCCCCATGCACATAAATTGGAGTCTTACCAAAACTGAACCTTACTTTTTTATAATTTGCCTTTAAATTTACTGCAAGACCATGAAAATTAAATGCCTCTGGTACCGTCAAAGTAGCTCACTGAGAGTTTAGCAGTCCTCCTCAGTTACCATTCAGCAGCCTTTTATTGTCTGGAGACAGTTTCTGGATTTGGACCAGATCATTGAAATCTGTGAAAACTCAGAGGTGCAGCAGGTTTTCAGTTTATGACCTTTTTAATCCCGGAGACATTGATTTGCATCCTGATTATGACATACCAAAATGAAGCTGAGAAGCCTCATTTTGCCCTGGATTCCATTTACCCCCTCTCCCCAAGCCACCTTGCAATTTGGGATGATTGACAGGCAGTGGAAATAGCACGGGGCTGATCAGACACATTGGAATCAAGAGGCAATGGCTAAGTTACCTTCCCACCTGGAATTCTCAACATTCCCGCCTCTCACTTCTCTTGCTGCAACATTTCCAAGGGCCATGAAAGCCCATACTATTGACCTACGGCTTTAGATCCCTGGAGCAAGATCTTATGCTTCCAGAGTGACAAACAAGTCACAAAGTTTCTGGAAGTCTATTTATCAGAAGCTGAGCAGTATCTCAGTCAGTTGCTCTCTACTGATGATGGAATCATGGCCAGGCTTTACTTCCTGAAATGAACTTAGAAGTATGTCAGTTCCTCTACTTCCTAGCCTGGTGACCTTAGGCATGTGTCTTAACCTTTCTGTACCTTAGTTCCCACATTAGGAAATGGAGTGAATAGCATCTACTTGAAGGAATTGTTGTGAGAATTTAACCTGATAATGATTTTAAATTGCTTCCCCCACTGCCTGGCACAGAAGGGTCCAGTATTCACAGGTGATAAGCAACTGCTTTCTTTTTTTTTTTTTTGAGTTGGAGTCTCACTCTGTCATCCAGACTGGAGTGCAGTGGCATGTTCCTGGCTACCGCAGCCTCGACCTGCTGGGCTCCAGCGATTCTTCCGCCTCAGCCTTCCAAGTAGCTGGAACTACAGGTGTGCACTACCACACCCGGCTAATTTTTGATTTATTGTGGAGACAAGGTCTTGCCAAGTTGCCTAGGTGGGTCTCGAACTCGCAGACTCAGGCAATCCACTCGCCTCGATCTCCCAAAGTGCTGGGATTACACGCTGAGCCACCGAGCCCAGCCACAGCAACTGCTTTCTATGTATGGTCGGGGGTTGGGAGGACCAAAAAACCTGGAATTTATTTATTAAAAAGTTGTATATTTATTTTTACATGTTTATACTTCAGTCACCTTCCAAGTGCTCTCCATTTGATGTAATTCACCTATGGAGATGCTTTTTCCACAGCCCAAAACAGTTTTTGGGTATTTTTTGTTTTGGTTTTTAAAATTTTTATTATAAAGACGTAGGGTACAATTCAGGGTTAGATGTATGAACACTGATCATGCAGGTACCCTTGTTACCAAAACAGTTTTTGAACTTGTCAACTTTGATGCCTTTTAGTGCTTCCACCATTTTCTGTTTCACCACTTCCACATCAGCAAAACATTTCCCTTTGAGAATTTTTTTGTCCAGGGAAACAAACAAGCAAACAAAAACTCTCAGAGTGAGATCAGGTGAATAGGGAGGGTGGGGCATGGGGGTCATGCTGTTTTGGGTCAAAAACTGCTGAACACTCAGTACAGTGGGGGCGGGTGTGGTTTTAAATCTCCCATCATGAAATGGGCAAACAGGTTGAAAGAATCTCCAAAAAAATTCACTGATGCTGAATGCAGCCTCTTAAAACAACACTAGCTAGTACACTGATGCTGATGGGTTCCTATAACACCTACCTTGTGGAGAAAGCCTGTAAAACAAGGGGCCACCTTCCAAAAAAGAATTCTGATTTTTGGGGCCCCCCCCATAAGATATCAATTTTTACTTTAATCTTTACAACACATCTTTGAGATGGTTATTGTAATATTTACCATATAGATATGGACCTCAAACTTAGAAATTAAGTTAAGTGTGCAAATGTTGCTCAGCTGGTAAGCGGGAAGCTGGAATTTGAGCCTGCGTCTCTGACTTCAAAGCTTAAAAAGTTTAAATCCCCATACCATGTTGCCATACTAATAAATGGTTGCTAAAATGGTTGCAGGAACTGACAAAGTACTGAGGAGGAACTTGTAAAGGGCTATAAACTTAACTTGCAACTAAAATAAATTTAATTATTTGCTGTTTTTTCCTGCAGCATTCTTCAAGCACTCCATAAAAGGAATGCCCAACTGCATGCCACCTGAGGTAGACTGGTACTCCATCAAGATTCCCTTTCCTCGCTGGTGCACCCAGTCACTGCAAGGGCCATTGAGAAGGGTTTGCACCAGTGATCTTTGCAGAAGACTTGTTCTTTCCTGATGGGAGACCCCTTTCCTGAGACAGAGACTACCAATAGGTATATTAACCAGGGTTTGCCAGAAAAACAAAGCCAACAGAATGTGTGTGTTTGTGCACGTGTGCACACCCGTGGAAAGATTTATTAAAAGGAATTGGCTTCGAGACCCGCCTGGGCAGGCGAAACCTCATCTCTACAATAAATCAAAAAAATTAGCTGGGCGTGGTAGTGCACACCTGTAATTCCGGCTACTCGGAAGGCTGAGGCGGAAGGATCGTCGGAGCCCAGCAGGTCGAGGCTGCGGTGACCAGAAGCGGCCACTGCACTCCAGTCTGGGCTACGGAGTGAGATGCCAACTCAAAAAAAAAAAAAAAGGAATAGGGTCACACAGTTGCAGTGATGGATCCTGGAGAGTCTAAATCTTGGGCCAGTAGGTTGGAGACCCGGGAGACCTGATGGTACACATGAAGTCTAAAGAGAGGCTACATGAGAGTTCTCTCTTGCTTGAGGAAGCCAATATTTTTGTTCTATTCAAGCCTTCAAGTGATCAGATGAGACCCACTCTCAATATGAAGGGCAATTTGCTTTACCCCAATTCTACCAATTTAAATGTTGACTTAATCTAAGGGGAGCGGGCTTGTGCAAAGAGTTCACATGGCAAGAGAGAAAGTCAGAGAGAAAAACTGAGGAAGTTAGAGTCTTTAACAACTCACTCTTGTGGGAACTACCCCGTTCCCACAAAAGTGAGAACTCACCTTCTCAGGAGGGCATTTGTTTATTCATGCACCCTCCAAGTTGCCACCAAAATTAGCCATCACAGGAGGTTAGGCCTAGTCCCTTCCCATTAGATGGCCAATGACTAACAGAGACAAGATTTTTTTTTTTTTTTGAGTTGGAGTCTCACTCTGTCACCCAGGTTGGAATGCAGTGGCACACTCACGGCCACTCCAGTGTCAACCTGCTGGGCTCCAGTGATCCTTCCACCTCAGCCTTCCAAGTAGCTGGAACTACAGGTGCATGCTACCATGCTCGATTAATTTTTTTAAAAAATTTATTTATTGTAGAGACGCAATCTCACCAAGTTGCCAGGGCTGGTCTTGAACCTGAGGGCTCAGGCAACAATCCACTTGCCTCGGCCTCCCAAAGTGCTGGGATTACAAGCTGAGCCACTGAGCCTGACCAGAGACAAGATTTAAAAGGCCCATCTTATCAGATCATCTTTATGGATCAGATTGAGTTTTGACTTTGCATGTCATCGTATCCTTGACCTTATACCCTTTCCTTTTTTGTTTCCAGCTTCGCAGTCTCTCACAGATTTGTCATAAGAAGCTGCCCCCTCAATAATCACATATAACATAACCAAATCCTTGTTTTAGGCTCTGCTTCCAAAGAAATCAAGCCAGAACACTCCCTATTATTCTCTGACTCACTCCTGAACTACTTCACACTTTTCCAGTTTTACTCAGACACAGACTTCTGTTTGTGTTTGCCTCACCCAATATGATCTCCTATTATGAATTATGCTGTTTCGACTTCAGTTTCAATTCTCTGTTTGAAAAATTGCTTCTATCCACTCAATCCCTTCCTATTCACAGAGGCTTCATCTGACTGTGGGACTCCAAGAGTCCAGTCTGAAAAGCAAGGCTTCAAGGAAATTTTATTCACTCCTAAATTCCCACCACAGTTTTACAGCATTTCCTGAAACTGCATTTACAATGAATAACAGTTGCCTCAACTTTCATTCTAATACTATATTTGATGTCCAGGATACAAAATACCTTTCACTATAAACTATGTTAAGATACTTGTCTTGAGTGCACTTAGTGTTGCTGTAATAAACTACCTGAGACTGAGTAGTTAGGTAGTTTATAAAGAAAATAAGTTTGTGTGGCTCACATCTCTAGTGCCTGGAAAGTCAAGTTCAGGCAACTATATCTGGTAAGGACCTCAGGCTGCTTTGACTCATTTCAGAAAGTGGAAGAGAAGTGGGCATGTGCAAAGAGTTCACATGGCAAGAAAGGAAGTAAGAGAGAAAAACTTACCTTCCCCGAAGAGCATTCATCTTCATGATCCAAATACCTCCTACTAGGCCCTATTGTCTAGCACTGCCACATTTGGGAATCACATTTTAACAGGAGTTTTGGTAGGGACAGACCATAGTCACACCATAGCAGTACCCAAAAATATTTTGACCACTCGTGAATGGGATTAACAAGAAACCACTAAAAATGAGAAACTCATTACATGTTTCTTATAATAACATATAATAAGAAATTGGATGCCACTCCAGTGTTTTAGGCTTGCTAAGTCATATTCTCTGACTTGTTTTTCTCTACTGTAATAACTCCCAATATGGAAGTGCCTGGTGAATATAATCTAACACGTTAATATGACATACAAATCCCTCCACATGTTGAGATCAATAACTTTATTCGCTTTATCTACAACTCGTCCCTCCACATAAGTTGGAAAATAGTTTTTATGTCATCTTGGGCCAACTGAGCGTGCATACCTGAAGCACTGCTTAGAGAAGCAACATAAGGGCATGTTCAAGCTCAACTGGAAAGAGTGCTGTGATCAACTAGTAGTATCTGCCACAGATGCAAGAGTGGCAAGTGATGTATTATCAGACTCTTCTTCCCAAGTGACAGAAACAGAACTCAAACTAGCCTACGAGAAGAAAAAGCAGGGCTAAGGGACAATGGCTCACATAACTGAGAAGTCTATGGTAAAGCCAATAGAGATAATGTTGCCAGATTTATCTGTGTATTTCTCTCCCTTTTTCTCTCTATCACTTGGCTCAGTCTACGGCCTGTTGGACTCATTCTTTCCTACTATAGATAAGCACTGGAGATAGGGACAGTGCAGAGGGGATTGTGTCATGGACTACATATCCTCAGCTTACGACATCCTAGTTTAGGACACTGAGAGGGATTTTTTTATCTCTCTGTATCTTCAATTCTAGAATAGGACTCTGTTTGATTCTTCTTTGGTCATATGACTACTACTTGGGCCATTTGTTGAGGTCAGAGGGGAAGGACAGTGCCACTAGCAGCCCAGATAGAACTGGGTAAAGCCATAGCCAAAAGAAAGGGATATGCTGTTACCTAAAAGAGCGGTGAAAAGACAAACAAAATCAATACATGCCCACTACAGGTAGTTTGCCTATCATAGACTCCCATGCCTACACTGTGCTCTAAATCCCAGACACTGAAAGTGTCAAATATTACAGTCACCCGTATGAATCTCAACCTGTATTCAATGTCCTCCTCTATTCCTCTCTACATTTTGACATTCTATTAATCATCATTCTAAGCTATCTACAATCCTACCCTCCATCACCAAATAAAGAAATCACATTTCCTTCCTTTACTCTTTCATAGCAGGCTGTTGATTTTTCTATTCAGCATTAAGTGATTTAACTTTCTCTCATAGTCATTGTATCATTTAAGAATATTTCTGGCAGCGAATGACTTTTTTGTCTAATAGAGTAAGCAGAAAGGGTTTATGTTCCTAAAAAGCAAAATTCTGGCTTCTGGTGCTCAGAAAACATCACCAAACCCAAGTCACTCTGTCGTTACTCTTGACTTGACTTGTCCTAGCTTCCTTGCATACATTGACTTCGTTATCTAACAGGCTCACCCACAGTGGTGACCAGATGGCTACAGCAGATCTAACCTTCATTTTCTCTCAGGTGTGTGTCCAGTAGAGAAAAGATAGCATCCTTTTTTTTCTTTTTCTATTTATTTATTTATTGCCAAACTAGGACAAAAGTCCTAGGTCGAACTTTCATCGGTCAGAATTGAGTGATATGTCCATTTTTAAAAAACCAATCACCATGGTTGAGTTAGAAGGATACACTTAAGGGCAGAGCAAATTAAAGTAAAAGACTGGATCTGAGAATGATACTAACCCCTTCAAACCATATGAGCAGAATATCAGGGAGAGCTTGTCCACCCAGAGACTATCCAGGCTGTTGGAAGGATGAGATAGATGTTGGGCAGCCAAGAAACAATAAATGTCCAGTACAGTCAGTCAGTACTTGTCTCTGTCCCAGGGAGTTCTATATTGAACTCCAAAGAGTCTTTTTCTTAGGGGGAAAAAAAAAGTATAAAGAAGCTAAAAATTACGCAGTCATAAAGAAGGACAAAATTATGAATTTCACAGCAACTTGGATGGACTTAGAATCTATAATACTGAGTGATCTATCACAGAAACAAAGAACTGAATATCACATATTCTCACTCATAAGTGGACCTTGAACAATTATCATAATACTCTAAGAAAAGGATTGGCAGTAGTGGGAACCTGCTAGGGGGTGGGGGGCACACCTCATCAACAAGGGTACCTGCATAATGGACATTTGTGTACCTAACCCTGAGTTGTGCCCCACATCTTTAAAACAAAAAATTTTTAAATTTTTCCTGACAAAAAAAAAGAAGCTAAAATTTGGGGCTATTGGCCTCCTTATTGCAACCCAAGTAGCTCACTCTTCAGTATTTTGTCTTTGTTTTCTTTGCAAGCTTTTCTTTTAAAAATCGTTCAGTTTAAAGAAAATTAACACCATAGTAATTGACTGTCAACCCCTTGAAGGCAGTCACCTATGTTTAATTTTTGACTCATGTGTAGTTTTAACTTTCTTCAGGCACTCTTTTTTGATATAGTCTTTTCCCAATTTTCATCCTCTTTTTTGCTATAAGTTTATATTTCAAACTTTGCTGTATTTTATATATTTGGTTTGTGACCGAGACACAATTTGAAAATGACTAGATTCTACTTTTCCTCCTTTTCTACTATCATCAGTTAAAAGAGGGCTATCACAGTTTGCTTCTTGAATTTTTTGTAACACAGATTCAGCAGAATAGGCAAATGAAGAAAAGCAAGAGAAACTGAGGAGAGTTTAGCTGAAAGGCTGTAAAGATCTACTTCATAAAGACTAACAGGCCACTTTGGGTATTCCTGGAGTTGCATAACATTTGCAGAATTGCTGAATGGTATTGGCAGAGTTCTAAAATGACCACCCAGGATTGCCAGCTCCTGTTCAATCAAACATTAATCTAGGTACTGCAATGAAGAAACTTTGCAGGTATATGAAGGTTACTGATCAGTTGACCCGAAGATAGGGAAATTATCTGAGTGTACTTAATGTAATCACATGAGCCCTTTAAAAGCAAAGTGTTTTCTCTGGTTGATACTAGAAGTCAGAGAGACTTGAAGCATGAAAAGTACTCAATGTGCTGTGGCTGACTTATAGATGAAGGGGGCACAGGAGAAGGAAGGCAGGTAGCCCTAAACAGCTAAGAGCAACCCTCAGCCAATAGCCAGCAAGAAGACAGGGCCCTTACGCCTACAACAGCACGGCCTGGATTCTGCCAATAACCTGATGAGCCTGAAGTGAATTCTTCCCCTGAACCTTCAAGTAAGATCTCAGCCAGGTAAACACCCTAATTTTGGCCTTGTGAGACCCTAAACAGAAAACCCAGCCAAGCCTTCTCAGACTTCTGACCAACATAACTGTGAAGTCATTGGCATTGTTTTAAGCTACTAAGTTTGCAGTAACGTGTTACAAAGCAATAGAAAACTGTTATAACATATTTATCCTAAGATTTCAACTCAACGGTGTAGGGCAAAGCACCACAGAGCAAAACATTTTTATGACATTTACTCTCTGTGTTCCAGGGGTGCCCTAAGTTCAAAGTACCCACAGATCAAACCGCTGGAGGATTTCCAGGCTTAAATATTTTTCCTTTTGGCTCTTATCAATGGAGTATTTATACATAATTTCAAAAATCACAAAGCGATCAATTCAGTCAAACTCATTCTTTGATGAATATATTTGTCAAATTATTTTACTGAATATAACCTTTTTTTCTATCTATAGTCAGTCAATTTGCGTACTCTTACTTAGTGATTAGCAATATTGAACAATTTTGTAATGAGTGTTCCAGGAAATGTCTTGAAAATATAGAAGATTGTCTTCTTTTGTTAATATAAACATTTTTATGTTAAATTTTATTTTATTATAGAGATGTGGGGTACAAGCAAGGATTAACTACACAAGTAGGCTACATGCAAGTGAAGTTTGGGCCTCCAACTGGCTTTCACTCCCCCTGGTATAAACAGGTACCCTTTGTGTTGTTATGTGCCTCCCCTCTCTTTCCTCCCTCCCCTATCAGTGCCCAGCGACTGCTGATCCCTTCCTTGTGCTAATGTGATTAGTGTTCAGGTCCCACTTATGAGTGAGGACATGTGGCAGTCAGTTCTTTGTTTCTGTGACAGTTTACTTAATATGATGGTCTCCAACTCCATCCACCTTGCTGAGAAGTCCATGATTTTGTTCTTTATAGCTGTGTAATATTCCATTGTGTATATGTACCACATTTTCTTTATCTAGTCCATTTTTAATGGGCTGTAGGGTTGGTTCCATGTTTTTGCTATTGTGAATAGTGCTGCAATAAACATGCGTGTACAGGTATCTTTTTGGTAGAATGATTTATGTTCCCCCGGCGTTAATATAAACTTTGATTTGTCTTAAATGATGCTTTCACAGAGGATCCAGCTTTGGTTCCATCCAGCTTTGGTTCCATCTCTCCTTTCTCTTCTCCCTCTCTTTGGGGGCAATTTCACCTAATCCCACGGCATCCCAAACTGAGACAGAACACAGCTGCTGGGATAGAATGATGTGAGAAGGGGTCTGTTGAGGGTGTGTGTGTGCAGAGGGGCAGAAGTTAGTAAATCTCAAATTTCTATCTAGCTCCATTCTTTTCCCCCAAATAGAGATCCACGTCTTCTTCTGTCTGTTTAACTCTCCACAGCTATCACATAGGAATCTCACTGTGGAATCTCACATAGGAATATCCCAAACTGAAATGGTTCCGATTTTGCACGCCTAGCTCTCCCCTTTCCTTCTCCTTTCACTGACAATCTCCTTTTCCCATATTTTCTAGAGGCATTGTCATTCACTCAACCTGCCAAGCTGCAACACTGAGTGACAACTTCAACTTCACCGTCTTCTTCAGTCCCCATGTGGTCCCCAAGTCCCTCGAGTTGACTGCTTCCACATCTCTTCAAGCAGTTCCCCCTTCCTTGTTCCTATCTGACCCACCATCCTTTCACCTGAGCTTTGCAGTCGTCTCCTAACTGGTCTCCTGGCTTCCGGTCTCTAACCTCCAACACAGCATCCCTGCTAAGCATATTACCTGGCTGGCTGTCACTTACAAACAAGATAGTCCTGAGTCCTTCTCAGGCGTCATGAGGCTTTTCACCACTAATCTCAACATAGTGGTTCCAGCCACTTTCCCTTCCCAGATCCCACTGCCCAGCACACCCTAAACCTTTAGTGCCACCAAGAAACACTCCACGGCCTTTGGCAGTTTTACACCAGCTGCTCCATCTGCCTGGAAGGTAACTTGCCCCTCTGCCCACGCACTCCCTCAACAGACCCCTCCTCACATCCCTCTACCCCAACTCAAATGCCGCATTCTGTCGTGGTTTGGGCACTCCCAGAAGCAGAGCCTTATTCAGGGACTTAGAAGTACAAGTGGTTAATCTGGGAAATGATCACGTGAAGTAGGAGTGGAAAGCGAGAAGACTGAGAAAGGGAAGAAATAAGTAAAGCTGCATTATCAAGGTTGTTGCTGTAGACAACGTCAGGACTTTGAAAGCCACTCAGAGCACTTCTCAGAACTGTCTACTTAAAATTGATTAGCCTCCATCACCTCATCAGTCAGGGGCTTCCCTGGGGGTATTAAGTACATGAGCACATCTTCTCTATACTTCCAGGTCCTGATGCTTCAGAGAAAATCCTCCAAGGACAAGCTGAGAGGCACAGATCACACTCACAGTGTGTCAGAACTGTCCCCTGCCTGGGCAACGGAATCAGAGGTGGACCAAGGGGCTGTGATGAAAGGCCCACAAAGCATCTGCTGCACTCAGCCTCACTGTGGCACTTCCTAGAATGATTGCCGCGGTCTGTTTACTGCTTTCTTCCCTGCATGAGGCTCAGCTCCAGAGGACACGGTCCGCTAGTGGAGCAGTTGACCCACACTAGAATTTCTGGAATGTTTGCTAAATGAATCAATCCATAAATCTTATCTTAAACCATTCCATGGCACTAAACATCTAACTCCACATATGTCAAACACAGTTTAAAAGATACCAACTTCTTAGTATAAAGTGTAGGATCTAACGGCCCTAGCTGTCAAATATATGACCAAATACTTTTGACTCAATTCAAAATGCTACGGGAACGTTGTTTTTCTTCTGTCTTTGTAATTTCTTCTGTCTTTCTAATTTGAGAAGTACGAAGTAAAGGAGATAAAGAAAGCAAAATCACTTAGGCTGAAGGAATTTAAAATTCACTGTTCAATACATCTTTATTATATTTTTTAAAAATCTTTGTTGCTATAAACTCAATCGATGAAAAGTTACCTTTAAAATAATTTAAGCAAGTGGCTATATTTTTTCTATTCCAGACTTATTCAAATTAATTTGAAAGATTTTTTTTTCCTTTGCCCTTCTCCTCCAGTTTGCTTGATGTACACTGACATAAATTCAATACAAATATGTGTGGCTGTTCGGAGGGGCAGCCTAGAAATGTTAATTGGCTGATCAAAATAACAGCCTCATCCTAATTCTAGGCAGCTCTCATCCCTAAAAGAATCATGTTCCCAAATTCCTATAAATTTAAAAATAGATTTCAGTGCCTTTGATTGAATGTGCCAGTTTGCATTATTTTTCCATTTTATAAAACTTATGGTTGGAAAAAATGTGCATTGCACACAAAAATGTGCAAAACACAACTCATAAGTAATCTTTACAGTTAAATTGAAATTGTTATGTAGCTGTTGGCTTTTGATAAAGTTAGGTGTTTCATTCAGCAACAATTTGTTGAGCACTTACCACGTTCCTGGCACGGTGCTGATGCCTGTATTTATTATTAAGCCGATGGAGTCATTCTGCCATTTCAAACTCTGTCAGTCCACAGTGTTTCAGTGTCTTACAATCGAACCCTCTCAGAAAGTCAAGTTGGTTTCATTTAACAAAGCTAACCAATATCCCACTAATTAGGCATACACCTAAAATAAGGATTTTTCCCTGCAAAGATGTTTGCCATCTGTTAAAACTGATAGTCACTACAATTTTAAGCAACGACTATACTTAGCTTTACATTTCAGTTCTTACCTAGTCTTTTCTTTACCCAGAAGTATTTCATCCCCTCCTTTGTGTGTGTGTGTGTTGTACATAACATAAAATTTACAATTTTAACAATTTTCAGTGTACAATTCAGTGGCATTAAGTGCATTCACAATGTTGTGTAGCCATCATCCCTATTTTCAAAGTATTTTCATCATCCCAGAGACTCTGTACCCATTAAAAAACACCTTCCCATTCTCCCCTCTCCCCCAGCCCTTGGTAACTCCATCCTACTTTCTGTGTCTATGAATTTCCCTATTCTAGATATTTTATATAAGTGGAATCATATAGTGATTGTCCTTTGGTTTATCTCATTTAGCATAATGTTTTCAAGATTCATCTATGTTGTATCCTGTATCAGAATTGTATTCCTTTATATAGCTGAATAATATTCCATTATGTATACATATATATACATGCACACATTATATATATATACACACACACACTACATTTTGCTCATCCATTCTTATGTTGATGGACATTTGAGTTGTTTCCATCTTTTTGACTATTTTGAATAATGTTGCTATCAACATTGTTGTACAAGTACCTGTTCGAGTTCCTGTTTTCAATTAATTCCTTTAGGTATATACCTGGAGTGGAATTGTTGGACCATATAGTAAGTCTACGTTTAAATTTTTGAGAAACTGCCAAACTGTTTTCACAGCAGCTGCACAATTTTACATATCCATCAGTTGTGTACAAGGGTTCCATTTTCTCCACATCCTTGCCAACAATTGTTATTTTCTTCTTTTTTTTTTTTTAGCTAACAGCCAACCTAATGGGTAATAAGTGGTATCTCATTGTGGCGTTGATTTGCATTTCTCTAATGATGAATAATGTTGAATATCTTTTCATATGCTTATTAACCATCTGTATATCTTCTACAGAGAAATGTCTATCCAAGTCCTTTGCCTATGTTTGAATTGAATTGTTTATTCTCATTGCTATTGAGTTGGGTTTGGGCACTAGACAAACACATGATTAAAATCCAGTTCCACAATTTACAAACTTATGCTGTCTATTTAAAATTCCTGAGCCGCAGTTTCCTTGTTTGTAAAATGAGACCACTAATAACCACTTCATGGTATTGCTTTAGGAAGCAAATGAGAGAATGGACACGTATGGTGGCTCATGCCTCTCATCTCAGTACTTTGGGAGGCCAAGGTGGGAGGACCACTTGAGGCCAGGAGTTCAAGACCAGCCTGGGCAATGTAGCAAGACCCTATTTCTATCTTTTAAAAAAATGAAATAACATTTTAAAAATAGAATAAAAAGAAGTAAATGAAATCACTTATTAGAATGTGTGGTGCATGGTCAGGACTCAACGAATGTAGTTATATTCTAAAAACATCAGCTATTTGTTCATAGCTATCTGGTTATATTTGTACAGTGAAGCAAGATGGCAACCTATCAAAACCAGTTGCTCAGATAGGCTCTGAAGGTGGCCTGCAGTGTCCTTCCATCTTAAAGAAAGTTGATAAAGTGGAAAGCCAAAGTTAAAGACCAGTTCCTAGGCTCTCAATCATGTAAGCAATAAAAAGGAAAATCTAAATAGGATGATAAATAAATAATGTGTTGAAATTTTTAAAAAGTTTATAAATACTTGATTTGATATCTAACACTAAGCATTCATAGCTATTTTAATTAATTTATTTTTTTCTCATTCACATCTGTACAAATTTATTGGCAAAAATATCAAATAAAACTTTATATTGCCATTCCAATTTCCCTCTGTTGGCACTCATACAAGATTAATATTCCTTAGAGTATGAACCAAAATTAAACTAATTTAAAAGAATCATTAAACTTCAATTTTTTTTCTTTAAAACTGAGGAAGCTGGAAAAATACAGATTCAACAAAAACAATTCTAGAAGTGAGAATCCATTAATGAACAGATTAAAAAATGATTTCTATTGCAAATCACACCCAAACAGTAAAGAGCAAAGATTTCAACCAAGTCTTCCTATTAGAAGTTAAAATCACTATCCCAAAGGACTTAAATCAATAAATAGCTATTTCACCAACAAATTAAGGGAGAATTAATAGAAAGATAATGCTACCTTCTGGCTAAGTGGGAGGTTTAGAACCACTATTCTAGCTCTCAACAGAAAGAAGAGAGCTTTAAAGGGACATTAGACTAAGAAAAGATTCCACAGCTTCATTCATTGTTCAAAGACTAAAAATAATAGCAATTTTTAAAATCCTCAAAATGTTATATATGCAGCTAATTAAAGAGGAAATAATTTACTGTAATTGTGTATTTGTTTAGCTGGAAAGAGGGATGGATTAAATGTATTATCATCTGGTAAAACCCAATGAATTGGGCAATGGAATTATTTATCTTCAAATTCAGTCTATGACTTGATTCTCACTATCTTATGTTGTGATGTGGAAGGAGACATAGGATTAATTTAAAACACAGGAGGCCACAATACAACATAGTGGTTTGGCTCCTGGCCAGAATAGTCAGGTGGTCCAAATATTAGATCTACTATTCACCTGGAGCTAGTGATTCTCTAAGCCCAAATTACTCACTTGTCAAATGGGCTTAAAAATTGTGTCTGCTTCAATTCAGTGGGCGATGCATAAAAGCACTCAGAATGGTGGCTTTCAATGCCCAGTATATTTTAGCTCTTACTCCTGTCATTACCATTGGTGAAGAAACACCATTGCGTGGGTGATATTCGGACTCACAAGTTTACCCCTGAAAAAACATAAGATACCTCTTATTTTGAACATGCGTAAAGAATGGGAATAAAACTGTCTGGAGAGGCTTCATCCCCCAGGATTAAAAAATCATTCTGTTACAGTTTTTGCTGTCTTTAGCACAAAGAGAATATACTACACAGCCCAAGGGAATGACTTCCACCAAAATATTTCATTAAATATTTCATTATGTCTCTCAATTTCTCAAATTTAGGGTTATTTCTTTTTCAACTAATGTATAACTTGGCATTTCCTGGGTATGAATGTGACACAACTCTGTGGCACAGACAGGAATTTGCTTCTACCCACAAACCTTTTGCCAGAACAAGTCTCCCGGCCACAAATCTCTGCTGTTAGTTCATCCCACTGGCTACAATTGCGCGAATGTCTTGGGAACATATCTCCTGCTCAAAGTAAAACAGCTTAAAGCATATTCAGTGACGCACAAGGCACATCATTCCCACAAAGAGAGAGCAAAGGAAAGTCTCAGCTACTCTCCCTCCTTGTGTTAAACAATAACGTTAAGAGTTTTTAGATGTCCAAACAAAAAATAATTAATTAATTTTAAAAAAAGCAAATTCCTATGAGGTAAAGCACTAAATGATTTTTAACTAAAAATGCAAAGCCATATACATTTGTCTTAATACTGCCAAACTATATATTGCAAAGGCCTTTTAAATACCGTCTATTTCAATACTACCCCCAAGTGAAAATGGCTTTGGAATGTCTTCTGTATTCTTTGCTAAGACCTGAAAAGAAATCACTGCATTACCTTGCATTTGCTCTTAGAGTCATTAGCCTTAGACAGCACCATCATTTAAGAAATTTATCATCAGTGCTGTCCTTCGCACAATGTATTAGTGCAATACATTATAAGAGCACCTCACTCTGATGATGTATGGCCCCAAAGATGGCAACATCTGGGGATGAATGAGTCTAAGAATAGATCTGGTGTAAGAGAATAAATATATAGATCCACCTTGGTAGTGTTAGTCTGAAATACCAGTATTTGTTGTTCTCAATCTATCCCTCCAACACTCCATACAATCTTTACAACTTCCTCAATTCAGGAAAACAATTCTTCATGACATTAAACTGATTTTTGATGACAAAGAGGGAGGGTTTCTAAAATTAGTGGGTTGGTGCATTGAGAGATAACCTAGCACAAGCTTGATGATAAATTTCAGTCATGGCTTTCAAGAAAACTCTAATTTAGTCCACCTCTTGCTCACTTAAATTTTTCAGTAGATCTTCCAAAGGAGAGAAAGGAGATTAACGTCTGATGTCTTCAAGGGTATTAGAGCAAAAATTGAATCACAATTAATTAGTCTACACCAAATTCTAGCTTTCTACTTGGCTGATGATACATTTTTTTCTGAAGCTTAATTCTTCCATTTCCATTCTTCAAAGTCCGGGATGCTGCCCTCTCCATTACTTTGTCTAAATAGGACGCAAATATTTTAGCTAACTACTGAAATAAATCATTATGAACATTCAACCTCAAAGAAAATTATAGCAAATGAAAATGTCTCAATGGCCTGATTCATGTATGGAAGAGTCATCCGCAGGGTCACAGGCTTCTTTGTTAAAATAAGCTTAAAGCATCCATTTTACGAACTCCCAGTGCAGTTCGGGAACTAGCCCTTCTTTTTCACTTTAAGCACTGTGCATGGAGGAGTCAGTGCTACAGTGATGCTCCAATTCAACTTACTGCCCTATTCCACCATCCAAAGATGCCTCTTAAACCAGAGTCAGTCCATATTCTTTACTCTAAGAGAAAAAGAAAAGACTGAGTGTATAAAATTGTGTGCAACCCAACCCCACAACTATGCCTGGTTAATATATTTCCTCCAAGTATGTTGACAGCCAACCTACTCAGAATCAGAATCTTAGCATGGTAAACACAGGATACTGGTTTCTTTTACTTCCTGTTCACCAACATGAATCTCTAAAGAGACTTGGAACTTCCATCAGTGTCTCTTAAGCTACCGTAATATCATCATATTATATGATCTTAACAAAAAAAACCGTGTTCCTCCCACAGGATGTTGTGGACGGAGAAAAAAATCCTAGTCTAGACCACTTGTCTGTGGTGATCAGGGACTTGATATGTCTTCAATATCCCTGCAGCCTGTCGTCTTTTAGACTCTGGCAAAGCAATCCCCTCTGTTATTTGTGAAAGCTTGACTAACCACCAGGAAATCTTGATTTCAGCAGGAAAGAAACATAGAGGCAGAAAGAGAGGGAGAGGCAGAAGGGAGGAAGGAATGAAAAAGAAATGGGTAAAAGAAATATATTGCTGAACTTCAAATTTTTTATTTTCAATTAGCTAACAACTACCTTAAGTCAGAAACACTGGTTTCAGAAATCAGAAATCCTATTCTCAGAAGTCAAAACAGAGTATTTTTGATGCCTAGAGAGTAGCAGTAAATATTATCTTCCAATGACATTATTTTCTCTCATGAAATAAACACAGTAGCTTAGCAAAATAAAATATTTAAGTAAGGAAGATATCATTGTGTCATTGAATAATTTTCCAAAATTATTGTCTCATTTTTTACTTTTAGAAATGACCAAACTTTCACAGCTTGTCATTTCCATTACAGTTAGTCCTTAAACGACAAGGATTAACCACAAGACCACAAAACCAATCTCTTGCTTCCTTTCCTCCTCTTCAAACTACTCAACATAAAGGTGACAAGGAAGAAGACCTTTATAATAACTTCCTTATGCTTTTATTCATAACATTTTCTTTAGCTTATTTTATTGTAAGAATATAGTATATAATACATATAATATATAAAATATGTGTTAATCAACTATTTATGTTATCAGTAAGGCTTCCACTCAACAGTAGGCTATTAGCAGTTGTTTTTAGTGAGACAAAATTTATATGCCGATTTTTGACTGCATGGCGGTTGGCACCCCTAACCCCTGTGTTGTTCAAAGGTCAACTGTGTATCCGTTTCTTCTTCTTTCTGTTTCCTATTTTCTAATTTCTTTCTGAGAATAGAATTTCAAATTTAAGGCAGTTATTAGCTAATTAAATGTAAAACAAATGGAGGCTCAGAATTACATGAAACGACTGTATTTGTTCCAAGATTCCTTTTTCTCCAGATTCTTTTAAACAATAATGTGCCTCAATCCTTATCACAGCCACCAAACTTCAATCATTCTGGAGTTTAGCAGATTTTGTTTCATCTTTCGTATCTAAGTAGCTCTTAGCTCATGGTGATGTCTTTGGGAAGGAAGTTCAAGGTCATTCCTGTCCATTCTTTACCACTTTCACAAAGAATGGGACAAACTTACAACCTCAACAGGTTTCAGGTTTCAGTTCTTCCCTCACCTCTTTTGGCAATTGGCTAAACAGACCCAAGATATCAAACATTCTTTAACGTTCTGCCTCTCCCAACTCTTTTCCTCTGTATCTTTCATTGCCACCACTGTTAAGACCCAAGATTTGCATAAGGTTGGGCTAAATAGAAAATTGGGGTTAGGCTCTCATCTCTGGAAGGCAAAACAAAAGCCTCCCATTGGAACCAGCCTATACGACAGTTCTACACTGAGGTTTGTAGAAAAAGCGTCAGTCAACAGAAGAAAATTCTGATGCTTTCTTTTGTCTCCTCTGTGTATATGTTTTTCACAGACCTTGTGGAGAACAGCAGAGATCACAGTGAAGTAACATTCGGGAGGAGTCAGCAGAGTGTAGTGGCTGGGAGGGGTCCCCTGGCATAGGAGGCTTTTCTGATTACTAGCTCTGTACCTTTGAGCAAACAGCTTACTTTCTCCAATCCTCCATTTCATTCGTGATGTATGATAAGTTTTTGATACTGGTCTAATATCATCTAGTGTCTATTCTGATCAAAAAAAGTATATGTCTGCCTAATTTTCAAAATTTTCAATTTGTGACAACTGGAAAAGGCAGATTTGTAAAAACAAAGAGGATCAATCATGTAAAATTACAATAAACTAGTGTGTTTTTACCACAGTTTATTAGTGAAAGCCAGGAAAATCCAATGTTGGTTCAATTTAATATTAAGCACCTACTATATGAATAGAATTGTGTCAATCACTGTAGGAAAGAGAGATGTGAGACATTGTTCTTTGGGTCAAAGAACTGCCATTCTAGCTGAGGAAATGAGACAATCATAGAACGATTGTACAAATGGTATAAAAACAAGCAGCATTGTATAGACCTCTTAGTGATTGAGGCAGATCTGCAATGAGAGACAGACTGGCCTGGTTGATAATAGCTGGGAAGAAGAGAGGAAGGAGAAACTAAACTAAGCCAGGATGGGAAGGTCAGGTTGAGACAGGCAGAAGAAAAAAGTGTGGACATTCTGGGAGGAAGGCTTAACATGAACAGAGAGACAGAGGCAAAAATGGACATGGTATGGGTTGTAAGACACAATAACATATTAACAAACCAGAACTCCCAGGCCAAATTTGGCCCAGGCCTACTTTTATAAATAAAGTTTTATTGAAACACACACACACAAGAAGTGAACATGGTAAAAATTGAAAATGGAGATCATATCTTGCTTCAAAAAACAAGCAAATGCAGTAAAATTTGTGATGGTGGGCAAATGGAGCTAGTGATAGTTATTAAGTCAAGGAGAAGCATGAGGTGGAGGAACAGCAAAGTTGGGATTCAATTTTTTATTTGCTATGAATATTGTCTTCCAGATGTAAATTTTAAACTGTGGCTATGAATAATAGCTACACAATAAGAAATGTGTGGCTACAGATGATAAAGAAATAGAGAAAATTATTTTAAGATTTCTAGTCTAAGAGATTGGAAATTATTTGGTCATTTTCACCAAAATGAAGGTTTAAGTAGCCAATTTGAAAGTAGAGATGATAAAAAGAGTTGAGATTTTGCTATTCTGAAGTCATAGCAAGATGTTTTAAAATCTGGTGGAATGCCATATTGAGAGGGAGTTTGGATCCAATTCTTATAACCACATTCCTAATTCAAGACAATCACATGAAATTCCATCCCAGCTTTTCTTTCACAATAAGAGTATTCATTCAATATTTCCTTCATCTTCAGAATAAAAAAATAGTAAAAACTATTTTTAAATGACAGAAGCTATTCCATTTGATAATGATGGCAGCTAGCATTTTGTTTCTAGACGAGAAAGTCAAATCCAATTGACCTTGAGTCTTATAAGCCCTCATCAGCCCCTTTAGTTATTCACCAAACTTTATCAGAATCAGTCAAGTCTTTAAGGATATTCTTGAGAAACAATCCAAAAAGACAAAGTGAAATGATAAGATGCTAAGTCTAAAGGGACCTAACTTCATCTAGTCAATTAGAATTGGCTTTAGAATTTACGATGCAAGTCAGAATGCTACATAGATTTTGCAGTAAGAAATGGAATTAGTTTCATAAATGTTCCCAACTGAAAGAACCAAAAAAAAAAAAAACAAACCCCACAAGAACTACAATAAATAATCAGACTGAGAAAAAATATTTGCCACCTATATATCTGACAAAGGCCTAACATCTAGAATCTACAGGGAACTCAAACGTGCTGAAGAGAAAAAACCAAACAGCCCCATTACAAAGTGGGCAAAAGATATGAATAGACACTTCTCAAAAGTACACATATGAGCAGCCAACAAATACATGAAAAAATGCTCAGCCTCACTAGTCATCAAAGAAATGCAAATTAAAACCACACTGAGATACTACCTAACTCCAGTCAGGATGGCCATCATCAATAACTCAAATAACAACAGGTGCTGGAGAGGATGCAGTGAAAAGGGAACACTTCTACACTGTTGATGGGAGTGTAAACTAGTACGGCCTCTGTGGAAAACAGTGCAGTGATTCCTAAAAGATCTAAAAATCCACCTCTCATAAGACCCCACAATCTCTCTACTGAGACTATACCCAGGGGAACTCAAATCACTATGAAAAAGATACCTGCACAAGCATGTCTGCTGCAGCATTATTTACAACAGCAAAAACATGGAACCAGTTGTGCTGCCCATCAAAAGAGGACTTGATTTTAAAAATGTGGTACATATACATGATGGAATATTACGCAACCATAAAGAAGGACAAAATTATGAACATCACAGCAACTTGGATGAGTTAAAGTCTATAACACTGAGTGATCTATCACAGAAACAAAGAACCGAATATCACATGTTCTCACTCATAAGCGGACCTTGAACAACTATTGTAATACCATAAGAAAGGGATCGGCAGTAGTGGGAAACTGCCAGGGGAGCGAGAAGCACACCTCATCAACAAGGATACCTGCATAATGAACATTTGTATGCCTAACCCTGAACTGTACCCCACATCTTTAAAATACAATTTTTTTTTAAGTTAAAGGAAAAATAAAATAATCAGTTTTCTGTCTTTTATGCTGGCAGTCTCACAATATAATTTGTTAATGAAATCAAAGTGTGTACATTTGGGGGGCTAGCTGGGGGGACATCAGGTTGTCATCCGAATTCTCTGAGTCACTGTGGAGAATCAGTTTGTAGAAGTCTCTGTATATTCTAGCCCCAACTCAAGGACAACAGATTTTTGGAGGAACAAAGTCTTTGAATTGGTAAAAGCAAAAGACCCTTCTTGTTCACGTGTTGCCTTCCAGCAAGCACTACTCCTTCTCAGCAGGTGATGTGAAGCTCTGTCACCTACCGCCTCCGCTTCTGGAGCCTAAACAGGGTTAGATCTCAAAGTCTTTCTTCCCCTTGATAGAGACTACATCTTTAAAGATGTTGATGAAGATTTCATAGGTGTCTTTGAAAATAATTATGAAAAAAGAAATGGCTTCCAGGCTTTAACCATGCATAGCAATAAGTCTCGGCTGCAAGCAAGTTTTTTGAGTCAAGATTTTTTGCTTCCAAAAAACAGATTGCAGAAATGCATTTAAAAACCTTATTAATTGGAGCAGGCTTCAGTCCAATTACTCCAGTGGCTTGAAAGCAATCCCAAAATAACAAAATATAATATAATGGTTGTTTTTTCCTGTTAATATCACCACAATCTGAGAAATTCTTTGAACTGTTGACCGAAAATGATTTGGATCCTTAATGCCAACTAATTACAGAGGACCAAAGAGAAGTTTTGCAAAGTAAAAAAAATATATAATCAGGCCTAGTAGACACACATTTGGCATTATTTAAACAAGCTATGTTTTTCTTGACTGCTCTTTTAGCATTTTGCCACTTCATTTCGCCACAGATGTTTTATTTTATAAGTGGATGAACTCCATCATTTTCATTTACTAAAATGTTTTAAAAATTGGATAAACAGTTATCAAAACAGAGAAAGGTTAACAAGACTGAAAGATAGGCCATATGCTGGCTCCTTTCTTGAAAACTAGACATAGCAAATAGAAATAAAAGAAAATCGAATGTGAAAAAATATTTTTAACAGAAAACAACAACTTATTACACTA
Organism: Tarsius wallacei; assembly: GCA_963574415.1. Classification (NCBI taxonomy): domain Eukaryota; kingdom Metazoa; phylum Chordata; class Mammalia; order Primates; family Tarsiidae; genus Tarsius; species Tarsius wallacei. The sequence goes on from CAUYQG010183663.1 coordinate 76,196, forward strand.
ATTATTATGGGAAATGTGTCTTGGTGGCTTCTTACTGAGTAAAGTTTCCCCATGTCTCATGTCCTCCCTTCTCTCCCCACCTCCCTACCCTAAATGTACTCACACAAGGAATTATTTCCAAGAACAGCTGATGTGGTTAAAAAGAGGAAGCACTCTAAGTCCTTTCTCATGGAAAATAAAACTCCAACTTTTAGCTCCTTCTCTGAAGCGATGGCATTATGATCCCCAGTGTCCACCCTAAAATACAAATATGATAACTAGGCAGGTAAAACTTTTCACTCACCACTACTAGATGTTTTAAAACGTGGCTCTGCCGGGTGCAGTGGCTCACACCTATAATCCCAGCAATTTGAGAGGCTGAGGCAGGAGGATCACTTGAGATCAGGAGTTTGAGACCAGCCTGGGCAATACAGCGAGGTCCCCCCATCCATAAAAATTTTAAAAAATTATCCAGGCGTGGTGGCATGCACCTGTAGTCTCAGCTGCTCAGAAAGCTGCGGCAGTAGGATCACTTGAGCCCAGGAGTTCGAGGCTGCAGTTAGCCAAGATTGCATCACTGCACTCCAGCCTGGGTGACAGAGTGAGATCCTCTCTCAAACAAAACAACACAAAAGTCCTGATGCTGCCATTTTCTCACTCTGTGGCACCGAGAAACTTGCTTAAACATTCGAAATCTCAAGTCTTTCATTGGCAAATAACAAGGTATGTTTATACAACAAGGTATGTTTATACAACAATGCATGTTTCAAATTGGTTGGGAAGGGGACATGAAATGATGTCCATAAAATGCTTACTTTGCATCATGCCTGGATTATAAAAAATGCTCAATCAACAGTAGCTGCTATGGCTATAATCATTATTCTTATTAATAAAAATTATGACTATTCTCATCAGCTAATGGGAAAGGAATGAGATCCAAGTCAACTCCATTAGATGATCAGAAGGCAAAGAGGAATCTATGCAAGGAAGCAGTGGAGGATGGGCAGATTACAGGCTCTGGGTCCCACGCTTCACAAGGAGGGAAGAGTCTGCCATGAACACCGCCTTCTTGACAAGTTTGCCTGCGGCCAGGCCTGACTGAAATGACTCATCTGCCACTACCACAGATGCCACAAGCTCCAGATTGGTAGGCAGGCTAGTAGAAGAAAATTTGTACAAATCCTGGGCATCTGGATGATTTTAGCTCCTTGGCCATTTCCCATTAGACGTTAACATTGTACTCTTCCATCTAGGGTGCCTACAAACCCCTGTTCCTGTTGGATTTTTGCTTTCCTTTTTCATCTTTTGCTCTTAATTGTGGAAAAATAAAGAGTTGAGGGGACAGAGGACTGAAGGAAAGGATAAACAGGAATAAGAACTTTTAGACCCAAATGTATTATGCTTAGTGTTCATTTCTGCAAGATTCACCTAGGGATTTGGCTAATCACATGCTCACAATTGGTGCCCAACCCAGGTCCTTCTATGCTGTAGAAACCCAGCATCTGTCTGGCTGTGATACAATGTGTATTTTCTAACTGACCCTTAAGGTCTTTGAATACTCTGACTATAACAAGAGAAGCCAAGCAAGAATTTCCTGAGATTCTGGTTTCTGGACTTGAAGAAGCATTTCCTCACAGACAGTGTTCAGAAAACTCACATTCCACCAAATTTTAATAGGGGTTACACGAGCTATTTGATACGTGTGAGAAAGGCTACATCATACAAAACCAAAAAGGCTTCCTTACTGCAAGATTTCTCAGGGCCTTTAATGTATTGATATGGAATATCAGTTCCTAAGAGGAGCACTTCCCTGACCAACTTTTCTCACAAAGCATTTATCCCAAAATGCTTGGGGAAGTACAAAGTGGTTTTACATCTTAATTTGCTCTTTTTGTCTTAACTTATGTTGATTTCATAACCCAAGTCCATAATATCTCTTTAAGGTGGAATTTAGAAACCCTGTAATTATTCTTAGTAGTGCTGGTGTGATGCTTGTTTAGGACACAGAGCTCTGAATCTTTAACTAAAGCTTCAAGCCTTTGAGATATATATATGGAGATGAACAACTCCTGCAATATCATACACCTGTCTTCTATGCAGAGGCTTTTTAAATCCAGCCCCAGTGTAAAGACTTAAGTATTAAGGTCAGAAGTTATATTGGGAGTTGGAGGAAAGACTGGGTGATCAGTTCTGTCCCTGAACACATTCTCCATAAGTGGCACCTTTTCAGACTCCTTGGAGAAGGTAGTCACCAGACCTGAGCTTCTGGTTCCTGGACTTGAGGAAGGATTTCTTCACAAAGTCTTCTAGAGAGCACTTGGATGTAGCCTTGTCTCTGAAATATTCCTCCAAAGCTTCAACTTACAGGAGCAGTAGGGTCTTTTCTGCTTCCGCTAGTTTGAGTTGTGTTTCTAAAGCTGCAAAAAGAAAGCGACTGAATAATCCACCCCTATTCTTAAAAATTCATGTAAAATTTGCATTCTCCTTTATAATGCATCCATATTTGTTTTAAAAGAAAAATATATTAAATTATTTACCTTTGAGTAAAGTCGACTTTCCAGGAAGATGTGCCATGTGTATACAGTGTCTTCTCACACCCCCGTCTCATTGCTGAGGACCCCAGTTTTGAGTTGCATGAACATGGAATAAGAATGTAACCATGACTTTCTGAGACCTTTTAATCTTACTATCTTGAAGGCAAGAGAAAGAAACACTGAGTAAAAGAAGATGAAGAATTACATCCTAGGGAGGCTTAAGCATCAACTACTGGCTTTCTGTTCCTGGAGTTCCGTTGACTACCATTCATAATAGCAACATGGCTGAATTTTACTGAGCACTTACTATGGGCCACAGCTTTATATGCAAGATCTTAGTTCTTATAACAAACTTTGAGGAGGCTACCATTATTGTCTCTATTTTAGAAACTTAAAAAAACTCATTCAGGCTTTAAAAATTTTGCAAGATTACAAATCTAAAAATAAGAGCCAGAGTCAAAACCTGGACAAATTAGAAAGTCATCATTGTTATCATCATCATCATCACATTTACCACATGTCAGACACTGTTCAAATGTTTTGCAGAAATTCTCAAAAGTGGGAAAACCAAAGTTAGCTGATTTGCCTAAAATCACACAAGTATGTTTCAAAACCAAATGATCTTGCTCCAGAGTCTATAAACTTGGCCACAGTCCTGTCTTCTTTACTTGCCCTTTTAGGGTATTTGAAAGGGAACAATAGTGCTTCCTTCCAAGGTACAAGAGACTCTAGGACCCTTATATTATCCCATCCATGTAAAAAAACTAGAACTTCTAAGAAATCATAACTTCCCATTGAAAAGGTATAAAACCAAAGCCCTGCCATTCCCCATATCAAACTCAAAGTTGCTCCGTCTACACTATGGCCCAATTTATGTCCTCTGATTTTGCTGGGCTCTATCAAGACACTTCTGGTAGCAGAGTAAACATGGCTAATGTAACAAATTGCCACAAGTTTAATGTTTCAAACAATACACATTTATTATCTTATAGATCTAGAGGTCAGACATCTACAGCATGTCAGCAGGGCTTCCTTCCTTCTGGAGGCTCTAACGGAGAATTTTTTCCTTGCCTTCTCCAACTCCTAAAGGCTGTCTGCATTCTGTGGCTTTAGGCCCTTTCTCCATTTTCAAAGTCAGCAATGTAGTATCTTCAAATCTCCCATTGACTCTGACCCTCTTGCCTTCATAAGAACCCATGTGATTACATTAGAACCACTTGGATAAGCCAAGACTCTTCCCGTCTCAGGATCCTTAACCTAATCACATCTACAAAGTCCCTTTTGCCATGTTGAGGCAACATATACAGAAGATCCAAGGATTGGGATGTGGACCTCTTTAAGGAGCCATTATTCTGCCTACCACAGCAGGCAAAGGGGATTTTAGCTTTCCCAGAGGCCAACAGATAATGCTCCTTGAAAATAATTTCAAGTTTCATGATTTCAATTTTGAGTCTCATCTCTCCCCTCCAGCTCAGGATCATGGGATGGAACCAGCCGGCTCTTTTGCTCTGTCTGGGACAGGTCACACAATTATCCCTATCTTTCCTGGTCCAAAAGTCATATTGCCTTTAACCCAGAGCACTGCCATTTCTGGTTGCTAGAATGCATTCAACCATGAGAATTTATTTCATCAGATACTTCCAAAATAAGTTTCCACGGGTCTCTCTTTAATACTGGTGTTCTAAAACAATATGAATAGTGATTATTTCCTTCTTTAAGACTGAGATCACTGTGCTCTCCAGACTTCATAATAGCAAGTGATTTATTTGTTTTATAGTCTGTGTTCTTGGATTCCCTCCCAGGTTATGTTTAAATGGGCATTATCAGATTTTGCCAATCTTTGTTTTCTCTGCTATGGTATTAGAGAAACGGAACTGAAATATCCACAGTTTTCTTTTCAGACATTTCTTAACCAATTGATTTCATTTCCCTAATAAAAATATTTTAACATCTATGTTCGTTTCAGTCTCACATCTCTTCACTCTCTTAAATTTTGGATTAAATGACAGCAGTTGTGGGTCAAAGTTGGCTTTGTTAAGGTTCTAGACAAATTGTACTTTGAATGACTAATAGAAAAGACAAATTCTCTCTACCCACACGTTAGGGCTGGGGAGAAGGACCCTAAATTTAAGAATGTCACTGGTCAAACCCAAACAATAGGTACGTTCAAAACTTTGACCAAATGTTTGCAATACAAAGTGACCTGAAATAGAGCTTTGGGGAAGAGCTAGAGAATTGCATTGCTCTACATAAGAAAATTGGAGATTTTTTTGTTTATGCTTTTGTTTTTTACTCCTTAGGAAGCTGTCATAGACAATATATAAATGAATGAAAGTAATAAACTCACCTCCACCCTTGACTTGGTTTTTCTTTTCTTTGCTTGAGTTAACTTAAGTTGGAGTACATATTTTAAATTGCACTTCAATAAAATTGGTTTATTTTGTATTTTACTTTCTGCATTTAGAAATGTTAATCTGAGGAGTCTATAGTCTTTATTATATTTCCAAAAGGGTCTGAAGCATACAAAAGGTGAAGGATCCCTGAGTAACACCCCAAAGTGTAGAAGTCAGTGCTCTATATAAGCAGTTCCCAATATTTTTGGCATCAGGGACTAGTTTTGTGGAAGACAATTATTTTTTAAAAATTTTTTATCTTAAAGATGTGGAGTACAATTCAGGGTTAGGTATACAAATGTTCATTATGCAGGTTCCCTTGTTAATGAGGTGTGTCCTCTTTCCCCTGACAGTTTCCCACTACTGCCAATCCTACCCCCTTTCCCCTGACAGTTTGCCACTGCTGCCAATCCCCTTCTTATAGTATTGAGATAATTGTTCAAGGTCTGCTTATGAGAACATGTGGTACTCAGTTCTTTGTTTCTGTGATAGATCACTCAGTATTATAGACTCTAAGTCCATCCAAGTTGCTGCGAAGTTCATAATTTTGTCCTTCCTTAAGGCTGCATAATAGTCCGTCGTGTATATGTACCACATTTTTTTTATACGGTCCTCTTTCGATGGGTAGCGCAATTGGTTCCATGTTTTTGCTATTGTGAACAATGCTGCAACAAGCATACGTGTGCAGGTATCTTTTTCATGATTTGAGTTCCTCCGGGTACATTCCCAGTAGGCAGATTGTGGGACTGTAATGAAGGTTGATTTCTAGATCTTTTAGGAATCGCCAAACTGTTTCCCAAGGAGGTTGTACTAGTTTATGCTCCCACAACAGTGTAGAAGTGTTCCCTTTTCCCCTGCATCCTCTCCAGCATCTGTTGTTTTTAGAGTTATTGATGATGGCCATCCTGACTGGAGTTAGGTAGTATCTCAGTGTGGTTTTAATTTGCATTTCTTTGATGATTAATGAGGCTGACCATTTTTTCATGTATCTTTTGGCTGCTTGTGTATATATTAATTTGCATTTCTTTGATGATTAAGGAAGACAATTTTTCCATGGACTAAGGCTGGGAGGGGATGGTTTCAGGATGATTCAAGCACATTGCATTTATTGTGCATTTTATTTATATTATTATTGCCATTATTTCTATTGTTATTATTATTATTAATTTCTATTATTATTCTATTATTATATAATGAAACAATTAAATAGCTCACCATAATGCAGAATCAGTGACAGCCCTGAGCTTGTTTTCCTGCAACTAGGTGGTCTCATCTGGGGGTGATGGGAGACAGCACTAGCATCACTGCCTCAGCTCCACCTCAGATCATCAGGCATTAGATTCTCATAAGGAGTACACAACCTAGATCCCTCACATGTACAGTTCACAATAGGGTTTGCCTTTCTACGAGAATCTAATCCCACTGCTGATCTGACAGGAGGCGGAGCTCAGGCAGTAATGCCTGCAAGGGGGAGCAGCTGTAAATACAGATGAAACTTTACTCACTCGCCCACCACTCACTTCCTGCTGTGTGGCCCCAGTACCTGTCTGTGGTCTGGGGGCTGAGGACTGCTGCTCTATATGATATATACACATCTCAGGAGCCAATTATTTCTGAGAAGTTACATATGATAAAATTATGAATAAGTTATCAACAGGAAGTTGGGGAGATTTAACCAAAACCCTAAGACATGAGAATGACATCAATAAAAATAGCATCCATCGCCTCCTTGGTGTTATGGTGAGTTTGACAATAGGACAGATCCTAGGGTTGACCCGAGTGGTATTTCTCCTGAGAAAATATTATTTTATTCCCTTTTGAGAGGCAGCACGGGAGTGGTGAGAATCATATGTCCTTGGTTAAGCACTAAGTCCTGAGTAGGAATCCCACCTCCACCTCTCATTAGCTGTGTATGGGTCCTCAGATTACTTACTTCATCTCTGTGAGTCTCAGCATCCATCCTTGTCAAACTTTACAGGGCTCAGGAGAATCACAAAGGAGTGAAGGAAGGGCAGGCCCCCAATCCATGCTGTCTTCCATATGCTGCAGTTCTTGGTTTCCCTTCTATGACTGTTTAAAACAAGAGGTTGAAGAGCTCCACAAATGTGTGAGAGCACAGCTGCTCATTTAGCATTTCAGGTTTTTATTAAGCAAACTGATAAGACTTATATTCTGTAATTGGTGCATGTTCTTTTTTTGCCTAATGACACTAATCTGTTTTTATCTTAGTCATTTAACTGAGTTTCATGATTAGCACAGGCAAGGTTTTAGGGATTTAAATCATTTGTTTGATGTTTTTGCTTTTAGGCATGTTTGATTATTTATTAAAATCGATAAAATCAGCTGTGTCAACTAGTTATTAAAACTATAATTCTTTTATTGGCTAATACCAGAAGGGCTGAAGCAAAGGAAAAACTAAAACATTACATGAATTCTTGATTATGAAGCAAGTTTCTATAGGGGTGGCCTACATACTTTGCATTAACTGAAGCCTGTTTAGAAAAAGTCTGTTCTATCTTTAGTCAATAAGGAAAGGACCAAGTGGGTAAGCATATGTGCAACTCATGTTCTAATTTATGCTTTAAAATAAAAACAAGTTTGAAAGAAGCAATGTGTTCTGGTCTTCAGAAAAGAAATACCAAATACTTGCTAAGGGAAAGTGGTGAATAGTATCCAAAGATGACTTCCCTCAATTCCTTCCCACCCTCTACCTGCATGTCACTCCAACCACCCAGAGGAAAACTCTCTTTCTCTTCCCCTGAATCTGGGACAGCTTGTGACCTGCTTTGACTGTTGGATTATAGTGGAGGTGACACTCTGGCATTTGCAGTCAAGGTCTTGAAGAGGCCTTTGAGAGCTCCCACTTCCAATGTAGGAGGCCAGATGCCAACCTCTGAAGCAGCTTAGGCCAGAATATTAAACGTGAGACATCAAATGGAGAGAAAAGAACACACGGAGAAGTACAGAGATGTGATGCCAGATAAGTAAGTAGCATCTTTTTGTGGCTTTCAGTCCATTTGCCCCATATGGAATAGAACTACCCAGATGAGCTCCACCAGCATTCCTGATGCAAGTACTATGAATCATAATAAAGAATCATTGTTTTAAGCCATTTGCAGTTTGGGGGTGTCTGTTCTCAGCAATAAACAACTTAAATAGTGACAGAAGGGTTAGAGAATGAATGCAGTCTTTGAGGTAAATACTCAAAATAAAATATTTGGTTGAAAAAAATGAGTTTTATTGGCCCCAGATGATTTCTTTCCTTCAAAACATTTTCAAAAGAAAGAGCTTTTCTTCTGAAGCTTTGCAGGGAAGAGAAAGAACACACAAAGTCACACAGTTGAGAAGATTTTGGTCTAGGAGTTAGAGTTCTGGCTCTAGCCTTGGCTCTGCCACTCAATGAAAAAATGTTGGGTAAAGCAGTTCACCTTCTGGGTTTCCACTTTGCCATCAGTATAATGAGAAAGGAGTATACAGAGGTCATTTAGCGTGGGCTTTATAATCTTAGATACATATGCTTAAACATGGGCTTTATGTATTATTTTATACATAATCAGAGGAAGACACTTGAGGATGGAAAATAACACCCTCCACACAAACGCATATTTGTGTCTCATTATGAAGACTCACTGCCTGGAGTATAGTGTTAGTATTTGTTTTTAAAAATTGTAACTCGTAACGAACACAATTATGTTGTGCTGTATTTTGTATGCTTACTAAGAATTTTAATTTGAAATTTTCAAACTTTGAAAAATATTATAATTTTTGTAATTCCTTTTTTTTTTTTAAGTTGGAGTCTCACTCTGTAGCCCAGACTGGAGTGCAGTGGCCGCTCCCGGCCACCACAGCCTCGACCCACTGGGCTCTGGCGATCCTTCCGCCTCAGTCTTCCAAGTGGCTGGAACTACAGGCGTGCGCTACCACGCCCAGCTCATTTTTTGACTTATGAGGTCTCACCAAGTTGCCCAGGCAGGTCTCGAACCCGCCGGCTCAGGCAATCCACTCACCTCAGCCTCCCAAGGCGCGGGATTACAGGCTGAGCCACCGAGCCCGGCTTGCTAATTTCAGTTTGGTATTTCTTTATTTCTAATGTATTGGAAGTCTTAGAAGATGTGACTTCCCTGCAATTCCTTCAAGCTCTAAGAAATACTGGGTGTTTGACTGTGTTGTCACTAGGATCCCTTTTAGCTCCACAAGTTGACTGTCACCCAAGTTTTATTTCATCATTGCATCTACAGAATAATAAAGTAGGTGTTGAATATAATTCATAATTTTTCTGATGGCTTTTTATGGTACCAAGACATAGTTTTGAGAGACCAAGACACCCTTCTAAATTAATCAGCCTCATCAGGGAATAACAGTTTTTCCTGTGAAATCAGAGTAACTGTTCAGAACATTTAAAGTCTTACATATATGCTTAAAAATATGCTTGCTCACATAAAGAGCTAACTTATTTGCCATAGGCATCTCTTAGACAGGTCTTGTGTCTGTGTGTACATGGGCACATTTGCACAGTAAACAGACAAGTTTCCAAAAACATATATAGTACTTCAACCTCAGTTATATGAATAATGGAGTTTCCCCTTCTTTTCTCTCCTCTCCTCTCCTGCAAGAAAGAAAGAAAGAAAGAGAAAAAAGATGCTTCTAACATTGTATTAAGTACCCAAGAGAAGAAAGAAAAAAGGTAGTAAATATATAAAATATATGCAAATTAAAGCAGTATAATTCCATTATCACCTGTCAAACTGGCAAATTAAAAAAATTAATTCCCAATGAAGGCAAAATAAAGACATTTTCATTCTCAAAGACTAAAAGAATTTGTCACTAACAGATACTTACCAAAGAATGTATTAAAGAGTCTTCTTTAAGCAGAAGGAAGATTATCCCAGATGAAAGAACAGAAATAGAAAAAAGAGCAAAGAACAACAAAAATGGTAAATATGTGGATGTTTCAAAATGAATATTAAATGTACAAAACAATATTCCTAATGCCAGGCTAGTTTTTGCAATATGTAAAATTAATATACGCAATGTCATATTAATCAGTAAGGAATAAATAGCATTCAAGTGACTAGCACTAAAGTTCATAAAGAGGTTAAAAGTACTTATTTTAAACTTTGATAAGTCAAAGATAGATGTAAAAAACATGTCCATACCAAAAAACAAGTAAAACTTTCAAACGCCTATAGAAAACCATGAAATCATGTATAATACCCCTGAGTATAAAATTAAATAAGAAAAATAAGAAAAAAAACATGCGATCATAAAAACTCTTTATTTACCCAAAATAGTACAAAAACATAAAAAAGAAAAGAAAAAGAAGAGAGAACAAGCTGGACAGATTGAAGACACTCTGTAATATATCAATGATTACCTTAACTATAAATGTACTAAATGCTTCATTTATTTTTATTTTATTTTATTTATATATTTTTTGAGTTGGAGTCTCACTCTGTCGCCCAGGCTGGAGTGCAGTGGCACACTCGCGGCCACCCCAGCGTCGACCTACTGGGCTCCGTCTTCTGCCTCAGTCTTCTGCCTCAGTCTTCTGCCTCAGTCTTCCAAGGAACTACAGATGTGCGCTAACACACTCGGCTAATTTTTGATTTATTGTAGAGACAAGGTCTCAAAAGTTGACCAGGCTGGTCTCAAACCCATGGGGCTCAGACAATGCACTCACCCCAGCCTCCCAAAGTCCTGGGATTACAGGCTGAGCCACCAAGCCCTGCCTAATGCTTCATTTACATAACAAAGACTATCCGGCTGGGTTTAAACACACACAAAAAAAACCAACAAAAAACATACACTGTTTAAAAGGGATAAGTATAATGGTTGAAGGCAAATGATTTTATTTTATATTTTGTTATTTATTTAGTTTTTTAAAAATTGAGACAGAGTCTCGCTCTATCGCCCAGGCTAGAGTGCAGTGGCATCATCTCAGCTCACTGCTTGCCACACCCTTTGGGCTCACGTGATCCCCCAGCATTAAATGATCCCCTGGTCTCAACCTTCCGAGCAACTGGGACTACAGGTGCTCGCCAACACACTTGGCTAATTTTTGAAAAATTTTTGTAGAGATGGGGACTCACTACGTTTCCTTGGTTGGTCTCGAACTCCTGGCCTCAAGAGGCAAAATATATATTTTTTAAATTTTAGATTCAGGGGGTACACATGCATGTTCATTATATGAACATATTGGGTAGTGGTGGGGATTGGGTCTCAGGTGGCCCATTCCCCAGATAGTGAACATTGTACCCCATAGGTAACTTCTGTACCCTAACCCTCTTCCCCACCTCCCCCATTACTCATGTCCCCGGTGTCTATTATTTCCATCTTTGTGACCCTTTTGCATCCACACATGAGTGAGAACATGCAGTGTTTAATTTTCTGTCTCTGAGTCAACTCACTTAAGATAATGATCTCCAGTTTCATCCATGTTGCTGCAAAGGATATGATTTTATTATTTTTATTTTAAAAAGACGATAAATATATGCCATATAAACAAACAAAATGGAAACTGAAATACAAAATATATTTCAAGTCAAAAGCACTACTGGAGTGAAGAGGGACAAATAAATAATAAATATTTCAGTCACCAGGAAAATATAACAATTCTAAATTTATATGCACCTAATATCCTAATCTCAAAATATATAAAGCAAAAATTGACAGAATTATAACAAGAAACGGGTAAATCCGTAATCATAGAGATTTAGAAATCTTACTCTGTTACTAACAGACTAAGTGAACAACACTGGTAGGGATGTAAAAGATTTGAAAAACACAACCAGCAAACCCAATTTAAAGCAAGTACATAGAATACTGCCCCAAACTAGAGAAGACACATTCTTCACAGGCTCACAGAAAATGCATCCACTATTAATACTGATTCCTGAAGAAAATACAAATAAGTTTCAAAAGGCTGGAACCATAGAGAGTATGTTCTCTGACTACTAACAACTAAATTAGAAATAAGAAACAAAAAGTTAACTAGAAAATTCATATGCAGTAATTGGAATTTTAGAAACATATTTAGTGGCTTCTACTTTCAGGTATGATGGAGCTGCTAGTTGATAACAACCCTCTTCAAAAACAACTATGAAAGCTAGATTTTAAAAAAGATGATGAATAAGTATAATTCTATCACTGTGGGTGAGGGAATTACAAGTGATTTTTGTTGGCTTTTCTTTGTGTTTTGATGTGTTCACCCAGTTTTCTAAATTTAGTATTAGTTACTTTTTCTAAATTTGGTAAGAATTAATTTTTCACTCAATGACCATCAACGTTTTTGCAAATAAACTGTCATTAAATTTTTAAAAATTATTTAGGTTTTCCATCAGTAGTTGCTATTCTCATATAAAGATCTTAGACATTTTTAATGTTATTAAAAATGTACAAATCCCTTGACCCAGCAGTCCCATTTCTAGAAGTGTATCCTCCCCAAATAAATATACACATCTTCCCACAGGTATACACACACACACATATATATATAGATGCGCAAGAATATGTATTGTATAGCCGGGCATGGTAGCACGTGCCTGTAGTTTCAGCTACTTGGAAGGCTGAGGCGGAAGGATCACTGGAGCCCAGCAGGTCAAGGCTGTGGTGACCAGGAGCATGCCACTGCACTCCAGTCTGGGCGACAGAGTGAGACTCCAACTCAAAAAAAAAGAATATGTATTGTATATAGATATATATTCTGAAATATTTGTCAATAAACACTAGACTTACATGTCCACTTATAAGGGACTGGTTAAATAAACTGAGGTAAATCCATAAAAAGGAAAGTCATGCAGACATTCACAAAGAATGAAGTAGGTCTATACATGCTGATATACTGTGTGTCTCTGGTTAAGTCTTTGGTTACAAACAATAGATATTAATTCTGGCTTACACAAGCAAAACAAAACAAAACAAAAATTGAATAGGAGCAATACGAGTTGGTCCACAGAATGAAAAGGGGCCTGGGAAGTAGAACAGGAAAAGACACCTCCAGACCACTCAGCATCAGGCTCCACTCCATCATCTTGTCTGGATGTTGGCACCACTCTGGTTGAGATTTACTCTAAGGAGAAAGAACTTGGGTGGCCTGCCTAACCTTTGGCTACCTGAGGACAGAGGACTTGATATAAATTTCGCAAGGAGTATGCAAAATGAGAAAAAGGTGATTGCCCAAAACAAAATCAGAGTGCTATTTGGAAGGAAAAAAGAATGCTATTCAGGAAAAGCAAACAAACAAAAAAACCCTCTATAAATTGTTACAAATATAGCACAAAATCACATGCAGAGTAAATCACCATTTGTGTGTTTTTTTTAAAGAGAGTGAATATATATTATACATGTACATATAGATCATATTCTGAAAACAATTAAAACATTAGAAAAATCCTAACATCTGTATCTTCTAGTAGGCCCTCAGTTCCATGAGAGCAAGAAATGTATCTGTCCCATTCATTTCTGTATTTCCAATAGCTAACACGATGTATTATCATGTATGACAATGTGTTGAAAATGTGTATTTTCAGTATCTTACACACAGGCAGCACATAATAAATAGTGGCAGAGTGCATAATAGAATGTAATTCTACAAAGGAGAACAGGGAAACAGAGAGAGAGAGAGAGAGAGAGAAAGAGAGAGACTTACTTCTCATATTTTATTTTTTTCAATTGCCTGGGTTTTTCTTGGCAATTAGAAAAGGGGTGAAAAATATTAACAACTACAACAAATATTTTGGTGAGGCTCAAAAATTCCTTACTCTAAGAAGTTTGGGGATCATTGTCATAAATGATCTGCCTTGTTTCCCCTCCCCTCAACCATCTGATTGTGCGCATGCCCATAGAGAAAGCCAAGCAGAAAAGGCCTCATTGTCAAATGGAACAAACCAGTTCCAGCAGGAGATGCTCCCCCTCCCTGCAATGCACACATCGCAACTCAGCTTCTCCAGAGCCTCTGGAAATAATGACTTGTGGAAAGATAAATAGTCAAGGGTTATTCGGTCATTGCACTGGGGCTCCAGTTCTTCAGAAGTTTGCACTGATAGCAAAAACATTGTTGAGTGTCTAAATAATTTGAATGATATTAGTAGGGAGACCCTGGAAAGAGGAAAACAACAATGGTTTGATGACAGCAAACTGACAATAGAACAGAATTTTGTGGGCTGAGATGATTGTAAAAGCAAACAATGGTGATGTTGTCCTTCTGGTGTTATTGTGTAATGCTGTAATTTATGGATGAAGTGGAATTTCAAACAAAATAAACAGACTTGAATTTGTTAACTAATACAGTAAGCATAGAACATTCTGTTATGTGAAAAGAGAAATGGAATGTTTTATACACTGCTATTTGCTAAACAGAAATATGTTTATATTTGGCATAGTCTTGCTTTTATTTTTGCTAGCTTTTTGAAAATATTCTTTTTCATTTAATCTTGAACACAGATATAAAAGGTGGGTGAAAGAGGAATATTGTTAATATATATTACTGTACAATTATGTTATAGTTCTGGAAGTTAAAAATAAAAGTCAATTTCACCAGTCAGAGAAAACTCTTCTGTAATTTATGCTTCTCTTTGAAAAGCGAATGCCTCTCTAATCACAAATACTGTGGTGATACGATAGCAACCACACCAACAATAATAACTGTATCTCTAACACAAGTAGCCTATGATATCATATTGAACTATTTGGTTTCAGTTACATTATAAAAGAGGAGCCACTTCTCTGTAAACTATAAAAAGCAGGTTTATATCTCTGTAAGCATTGCTAATGATAAATTACTACTATTTATAGAACTTGTGGATTTACCAGGAGGTGAATCACATAGGGCAAATTCCATACTTTACATCTCACTGCTGGGCAGAGTGCCCGGCACATAGTAGGTAATCAGCAGATATTTGTCAAATGAGTAAATACTCAATGCTTCTATGGGCAACGTGCTGTTCTAAGTTGTAGATACATCTGTCAAAGACAAAACTAAGTCTGAGACAAAATGAACAAAGGCTGTTTATTCAAAAATTTGTGGCAAGGGAACCCATCTGCTGTCACTTTTGTTTCAGCAGGGTTCATGGGTGCTAGAAAGGAAAGTGAATTTTATAAAATGAATCAAGAAAGCCTGAGACAGCTTCTGACGGGCAAGGGTTCTATTAAGGTGGGATTTCTGGAAGCCAGAATGACTTTCTCATTAGTCTTTAGGTATATTTGACTGTCCTTGGTTGGCAGCAAGAGGGCAAGCAAGCAGTTTGGGTGCATTTTTTAAATAAATACTAAGGGCAGAAGCTTTTCTGTGGCCAGCCATTTCCCGGAACACGTAGTGTTCAATGGGGTGCATTTTTTACAGTCAAACTGTCATGATGGTCCTTTATGAGAAGTTGACTGCCATGATGGCTAGTTTTTAACCCCTCCGTTTCCCTCTCTCTCTCCTCTCTCTCTCAAAATCTGTGTTTTAATTATCAAAAGCCACCTAGAAAAAATAAGTAAATAAAATAAATTTGTTAATTAACAATTTACTATGCCCCCAAATCCTAAATGCAATAAAAATAAGAGTGACTTAACCTTACCTGTTCATGACAATTCATCTGATGTAAGTAAATGTGCACATTTTTATGTTCAAACCTTATTTAATTACACACATAGTCTCAGGACAAAGATAACTTCAATATTTTACTGAGGTTTAAGTGATATCAGTGAGACATTGTCCTGAAGATACAGGAGCAGGCTTTTTATAGGTGTGATTATATTTATTGTGCAAAACAGCCACCTTAAAAAAAAAAAGCTTTCAAGGATTTATAACTTTTCTATTGACTTTGTATTTATTTATTAATTTATGAAACTGCCATCTGGGGGGACAGTATTAGCGACCATGGGAAATTTTAAGTAGAAATTAAATAGACCTTTGGCTTCATGCCCAGAAAAAAATGTCAATCCTTTGCAGAAAACCAGGCAAAAGATAAAAAAGATTCCATTATATCTATAATACAATCTTCTTATGGCTTTAGTACAAGTTTCTTTTCTGCTAACAGAAGTCCCTGCAGAAGGTTTAAACAATCTCAACAATTTCATTATGTGAGCGTAGCTAAATCCAATAATGTAAAAGGGCCTGGAGAGCCTTCCCATATGCTCGGTTCCATACCCTTCCTTCTAGGGGAAGTCAAAGAACTTGGCTCTCTGGAAACTGATTCCACTCCAATTGCCCAGAGCACAAATCTCGCTTTGTTGACATCAACGCAAGCTCTCCTGAGGACACACAAAGAAGAGACGGAGCCATTAGAATTTCTCGTGACTCTGCTCTGAGCCAAATCCAGCTTCGCTTAAATGAATGAAAATGCTTGTTATATGGCCCAAGAAGCTACTTTGTCCATTTGAAAATTAATTAGACCGTAGCCAGATGAACAACCCTAAAATGCTTTCACAATGTTCTTAGATGGATGACCCTGGCTGAGTTCCCAATTTTAACAAGTTTACCCTAAAGCAAAAACACGGCCTTTTGGCTACAATTATAATGCTTTCCTAAGTGGTAGCGGCTAAGACACAACCTCGCCAGAAAAGAAAGTTAGGAAGAGTAGTTAAAACTTTCACGGCAGTGGTAATAGAAGATGTTCGTAAAGGAATTTTTTTTCTTTTTCTTTTTCTTTTTTTGTCTCAAGAAGCCAGTTTAGTTATTCATTTAATAGCAGGATTTGGAGAAAATGTAAAAATCTTGTATATGTCATGATCCGCTCTAGATTCAAACTCGCTAAGGACACAGATAATGTTTTTCCTTACAGTACCTTAAGTATAGTGGGCCTACAGGTTTGGTAGGTTGACTAGAAGTATAAAACACTGATCCAGAAGTAAATCTGTTCTTTTTTTTTTTGAGTTGGAGTCTCACTTTGTTGCCCAGACTGGAGTGCAGTGGCACACTCCCGGCCACCACAGTCTCAGCCTGCTGGGCTCCAGCGATCCTTCAGCCTCAGCCTTCCAAGTAGCTAGAACTATAGGAGCATGCTACCATGCCCAGCTAATTTTTAACTTATTGTAAAAAAACGAGGTCTCGCCAAGTTGCCCAGGCTGGTCTCAAACCCGCAGGCTCAGGCAATCCACTTGCCTTGGCCTCCCAAGGTGCTGGGATTACAGGCTGAGCCACCGAGCCCAGTCATAAATCTGTTTTTCAAATGTTAGCCTCAGTTTGCTCATGACTGACTACAGATAAGAGAGAACTTTTGGGTATGTAAGATTCTGGGCCATTCCACTCACAAATAGACTAATAAATACCTTAAAAAGAAACTACATGAGGTAGGGGAACCCAAGAGAAACTGGAGTTATCTTTTGGAGGATGGGCCTCTTGTGTACAAGCTTCCCTCGCTAGGTAAGTGTTCTGGAAACCCACCAGTTTTTCTTTGGAAGTTTTGAAAAAGTTGCATCATGATTTGCGGAAGAAACGTTCCAAATTGCAGCAAACAGGTGAATGGTTCTTCCACACCTGCCCACACTGTGCTGAGTGTTCAGCAGTTTTTGACCCAAAACAGCATGACCCCTGTGTCTTACGCTCCCTATTTATTCGGCTTCATCCTAAGGGACTTTTTTGTTGTTGTTTCCCCAGATGAAAAAAGTTCTTAAAGGGAAACATTTTGCCAATGTGGACGAGGTGAAACAAAAAACAGCAGAAGCACTAAAAGCCATCAAAATTAATGAGTTCAAAAACTGTTTTGTGCAGTGAAAAAAGCATCTTGATAGGTGTAGTGCATCAAGTGAAGAGTATTTGAAGGTGAGCGAAGTTTAAACATGTAATAATAAATACACAATTTTTTTGTTTGTTTTTTGGTTTTTTTTTTGTTTTTTTGAGTTGGACTCTCACTCTGTCGCCCAGACTGGAGTGCAGTGGCCGCTCCCGGCCACCGCAGCCTCGACCTGCTGGGCTCCGGCGATCCTTCCACCTTAGCCTTCCAAGTAGCTGGAACTACAGGTGCGTGCTACCACACCCGGCTAAATTTTTTGATTTATTGTAGAGATGAGGTCTTGCCAAGTTGCCCAGGCGGGTCTCGAACCCGCGGGCTCAGGCAATCCACTCACCTCAGCCTCTCAAGGCGCGGGATTACAGGCTGAGCCACCGAGC
>CAUYQG010183669.1:0-10345 GCA_963574415.1 Tarsius wallacei
GCTGAGGCGGAAGGATCGCCAGAGCCCAGCAGGTCGAGGCTGCGGTGGCCGGGAGCGGCCACTGCACTCCAGTCTGGGCGACAGTGAGACTCCAACTCAAAAAAAAAAAAAAAAAAAATCAATTGTATTATATGAACTAAAAGAACAAAAGATGTTCAATATTTCTGTGGTAAAAAGTATAAGACTTTACTGGAACTCACTGAACACAACCTTTGATAAATGAAGAAAGAGATTATCCTCACAAATGAGAAAATACTGTAAAGCTATTAATATGCTCAAACTCATAAACAGATTTGTAATAATTTCAATCAACATCCCAACATAGATTTTTTTCTCTGAGTAGCTTGACAAACTGCTCCTAGAATGCATATGGAATAGCAAAAATCTAAGAGGAGCAAAAAACAGAACAAAAGTTAAGA
Source organism: Tarsius wallacei (assembly GCA_963574415.1). Classification (NCBI taxonomy): domain Eukaryota; kingdom Metazoa; phylum Chordata; class Mammalia; order Primates; family Tarsiidae; genus Tarsius; species Tarsius wallacei. The sequence goes on from CAUYQG010183669.1 coordinate 420, forward strand.
GAAAAAAAGTTAGGGAACATTTGCATGTCAAGAATCCAGATTTGCCAGGTGTGGTGACTCACGCCTGTAATCGTATCACTTTGGGAGGCAGAGGCTAGAGGATTGCCTGAGACAGCAAGTTCAAGACCAGCCTGGGCAACATGGTGAGACTATGTCTCCAAATAAATAAAAAATTAGCTGGACATGGTGGTACGTGCCTGTAGGATTGGAAGGTTGGTGCAGAAGGATTACTTGAGCCCAGCAGGTCCAGGCCGCGGTGGTTGTGAGCAGGGTGCCACTCGAGCCTGGGCAACAAAGTGAGACTCTGACTCAAACAACAACAAAAAGTATCCAGATTTACTATAAATCAATGGTAATGAAGACAGGGAGGTGTCAAAAAGAAGTAAGCAAATAGATCTATGGATGATAATGAAGAGCCCAGAAAGGACAATGAAACGTATGGTTTTGTTTTGGCAGGGCCAATTGCACCCCACAGTATCCGAGTTCTGCTAATAAGGTAGATAGGAGGAATGAATGTTGGGGAAGAATACAATTTCATGCGAAAAAACTTGAAAATTGACTAGCTGGATGATTTAATAGAAAAAGTGACTTATCAGGAATGACTATGAGAGAAGGTAAAATTTGACCACATCTTTGATAGAGAGATAGATAGATATATCTCAGAGGAAACACCCCTGACTCATTTTATGAGGATAGTATAATTCCAATATCAAATCCTGATGAGAACATAATCAGAAAGGAAAATTTTAGCCCAATCTCTATCATGAACATAGATGCCAAATTTCTGAACAAATTATTAGCAGACAAAATCTAGCAAGACACACATACACACACACACACACGAAAAATTCATCATGACCAAGTTGGGTTTATCCTAGCAGTGCAAGGATGATTCAACATTAGAAAACCTACTAGATCCCTCTAAAGTAGTGATTCTCATCCTTGGCTGCACATTAGAATCACCTGGGGATGCTTTTGAAAATACCGTTGCCAGGGACCCTCCCCAGAGATTCTGATTTAGTTTGTCTAGGTAGGGTTGGGCATGGGACATTTTTTAAAGCTTCTCATTTGATTCTAACATGCAGCCAGTACTAAGAACCAATACTCTAAGGATTAGTTGACAAACAGATAAATAATGTAAATGTTAGCCTGTGTGCACCAGAAGGAATGTACAGAAATGCTCACAGTAGCATTACTTTCAAAAGTTAAAATCAGGAAAAAAATTAAATATCCAACAATATAAGAATGGATAAAGGATGGTATCATTACACTGTGAAATACTCTACAGCAGAGAAAATGACCTCGTCTACAAACATCAATGTGAATAAATCTAAAAAAAAAATAGTGTTGGGCAAAAAAAAAAAAAAGTTCCTGAGTGAGGCACGTCATTTATATAGTCTATACATCCATACATATGTAAAACAATACCATATATTTAGGCATATATACATAGCATTGAGAAAGACAGTCAAAGAAGTAGCCAGGGAGCGTCAGGGGAATGGGGCTGGGCCAGCACAAGAATTGGCAGAGGGTCTTTGACTCTATTTATCAAGGTGTATTTCTCACCCTGGTTCACAGGTACTAGAGAAATCTTTGCATCATCTTTATTCTTTTTTGTACATATGAAATGTTAACATGTCATACATTTAAAGGGATGGCATCCATGTAAAATTAGGTCTAAATTTTGTCTTTAAAAATAAAATGTTTAGCCGGGCTTGGTGGCTCAGCCTGTAATCCCGCGCTTTGGGAGGCTGAGGTGAGTGGATTGCTGAGCCCACGGATTCGAGACCCGCCTGGGCAACTTGGTGAGACCTCATCTCTACAATAAAAAAAAAAAAAAAAACTAGCCGGGTGTGGTAGCATGTGCCTGTAGTTCCGGCTACTTGGAAGGCTGAGGTGTGAGGATCGCTGGAACCCAGCAAGTGGAGGTTGCGGTGGCCGGGAGCGTGCCACTGCACTCCAGTCTGGGCGATGGAGTAAGACTCCAACTCAAAAAAAAAAAAAAAAGAAAGGTCATCTGGACATGGACCTATAAATGGAATCTCATTATATTTGCATTAAAAGTCAAGACACATCATGGTAGGTTCTATTTTTTTGGTCACTTTAAAAATCTCAATATTGAGACTTTTAACCTACTTAAAGAATAACTTTTAGGTTAGCAAAACAATGCTGTGTCTCATTCTGATCAGAAGAAAACATCAGACAAATTCAAGAAAACCATTCTGCAAAATAACCAACCAGGATTCTTCAAAAGTGTCAAGGGTACGGCTAAGGAAAGACAGACACTATTACAGATCAGAGGAGACTAAGGAGACATGAGAACTAAATGCAATGTGATATCCTGGCTTGGATCTTGGAACAGAACAAGGAAGAACTGGGGAAATTCAATGGCCTACAGTTTAGTAAATAGTGTCTTGCCAAGGTTAACTTCCTAGTTTTCATCATTGCTCGATGACTATGTAAGATGTTAGCATTAGAAGCTCGGTGAGTGGTAAAAGGGGACAACTAACATTTTCCGACTTTTCCGCAAGTCTAAATTCATTAATGATAATGAGTTACAATTATATATATATTTTTAAAAGAAGCTGGGCGCAGTGGCTCACGCCTGTAATCCCAGCACTTTGGGAGACAGAGGCCAGATGATTGACCGAGCCTAGGGGTTTAAGACCAGCCTGGACAACTTGGCGAGACCTTGTCTCTACTATAAGTAAATAAATAAAAAATTAGTCAGGCATGATGGCATGTGCCCGTAGTTCTGGCTACTTGGAAGACTGAGGAGGAAGGATTGCCTGAGCCCAGCAGGCCATGAGCGTGACACTGCACTCCAGCCTGGGTGACAGTGAGACTCTGACTTTAAAAAACAAAACAACAAAAAAAGGAACAATACTGTTTCATACAGTTTCTAGTTTAGCAAGGAGTGACTATGTCTCCTGGGTTGTTGTGTGGGCGTTGCGGGGTGTGTGGGGAGCTAGTGCACTGGGGTCCATCTGGGCATGATCAGGCTCTCCCAGATTTACCTTAAGGCACAGCCTGGAGTGGGGATTCAGCGGGGGAGGGGAGTTGTCGCTGCAAAGGCTCCTCCCAACGTGTCAGTGCAAACAACCGGTTTCATCACACTCCTGCGCAGGAGGTGCCAGCAAGGGGCACCTGTCAGACCAGGGGTCTGCCTGGCCATCCCCCTCCTCTGTTCACAGTCTCTCCAGCATGGCCCGCTCCCTGAGGCCCGCGCTGCTGCTGCTGCTGCTACTGGGTGAGCACCTGCCCATCTCCTCCCCGGGCCCCCAACCCTGGCCTCTCTGTCCCTGCTCCTCAGGGACAGGGTGGGAGGGCAAGAGACTGATTCCAGGAAAAGTGGAAACGCAGGAAGGGGAACTAGCGAGAGGCTTGTGTATGGGGTGTGGGGACACCTGGCAATCTGCCCCGCAGTGAGTCGGGCACCCTTGTCTTTGGGGCCAGGCAAGCAACCCACCCCAAGTCTGGCCTTGGTACCTCTGCCCCACGAATTTTCCTCTATTGCCTGCAGTCTCCCAACTCTCTAACCGTCCCCTCAGCCCGTCATCCAATCCCAGTCCTGGGTCTTTACACTGACTCCTTGCATCTTCAGTGTCACATCTGCCGTTCCACCTCCTCAGGCAGCCTGTTCCTGAGGGGAGCACCCAGGAGGAAGGGATCATTTTACAGGGTGTGGAGTGGAGGAGGGAATCTGGTAAAGGTTTGAGGCAGAAGTCTTGGAGCCGAGGTGTGCTATTCTGAGGGTGGAGATGGGTGGAGATTGCTCCTGGCAAAGGAGACAGGTACACAAAAGGGACGTGGGGGGTCCAAGACCTTAGGCGACACCAGGTACTGTTATTGGTAGCAGGGTCTGGGTATGAGCTCTGCAAGGCCGGGAGAAAAGAGCAAAATGTGCCTGCTCCTCTCTGGGTCCGGGAGGCGAGGGGAGGAGAGGAGGAGAAGAGGAAAGGGAGGGGAGGGGAAGGAGGGCTCACCCCTCTCCGGTCTACCCCTCCATTTAGGAGCCCTCGGCCTCCGTTTGTCCTTTATGCGAAGAGGCCTGTGCTGAAGTCACAGCAAGACTCACTATGTCCCCTCTGTCCAATCCGCCACCCAAAAGAAGTGGCCATTGCCAGAGAACGCCCCCTCCCAGCCCCCCACACAATGAGATGGCCGGGCTGGGCAACTTCACTCACCCTGGGGTGCCAGAAAGGCTCCTAGTCTGAGCGAGGTGTTCTGGGGACTGCAGGGGAGGTGTTGATTGGCCTGGTTTTGGTGACCCGGGGCCTAGGAAGGGGCTTCTGAGTCCCAACATCCAGATACCCCTGGCTGGGTTTAGACGTAGCCCGAGGGACGTTGGGGCAGAACTCACCCAACCCCTGCTGTGTGGCTCTGCAGTGCCAGGCACCTTCTCTGCTCCCAGCTGGTGCCACCTAGCACGAGGTCTCTTCATTATAACCACTGACGAACTAGGGTCCAGTGGCTCAGGACAAACCCCTGTCATCAGCGACTTCTCTGGATCCACACCCTGGCAGCCAGGCCTAACTGGGTTCTTCCATGGTCAGAGCCCTCGTGGGAAGCCCCTTTCACCTGGCCGGTGAAGGGTGAGTGGTAGGAGGAGTCAGAGCCCAGACAGAGCATCAGGAAGGATTGGGGAGGGGAAACACTCCATACGGGGGCAAAAGGAGGTGCAGAAGGTCAAGGAGAGTGAACCAGAAACCTGCAGACCCACCCAGAGTCTGAGGAGGCAGGGGGAGGGAAGAGGGGAGAGGAGGAAAAGCTAGGCATCCAATTATGTCAAGAAGAGAGGACAAGGCCAGGTGCGGTGGCTCACGCCTGGAATCCCAGCACTTTGGGAAACCGAGGCAGGACTGCTTGAGCCCAGGGGTTCCAGACCAGCCTGGGCAGCATAGTGAGACCTTGTCTGTACAAAACAATAAAAAATTAGCTGGGTGTGGTGGCGCACATCTGTAGTCCCAGCTAGCAGGTCAAGGCTGTTGTGAGCCATGCCACTACACTCCAGCCTGGGCAATGGTGAGACCCCAGTGAGGGGTGAGCGGCGGAGAGAGAGAGAGACAGAGAGAGAGACAGAAGAGAGAGAGGACAAGGAGCAGCCACTGCCCAAAGCCATTTCTGATAAATCCCATTAGTCAGATCCCCAGAAAGACTCGGTCAGGTAGGGCCGGTGAGGGTGGGAAGAGCCTCCTGGGCCTCTCTTTGGCAGTGTGTGTCCATCCAGGGGATGGCGGTCATGTCTGGGGAGGCCGGGCCCAGCCTCGATGCGTCGCCTCCAACCCTGACGTGCCGCTGGGACCCCCAGCGCCCGCCGCTGCCCTTCCCCGCGACGGAGAACCTCCGGGCCACACTGCGCCTCCTCGGATTTTGAGCGCCCCGCCTTCCTCGGGCGTGGGCGCGGGGTGGGGGCGAAAGGTGCATGTAGCGCTCATGGAGCACCGCAGCCTGCCCGCCCCTCCTCCAGGTTTGGCGAGCGCGGCTGGAGGGAACCGATGCGTGGACGCGGCCGAGGCGTGCACGGCGGACGCGCGGTGCCAGCGGCTGCGCACCGAGTATGTGGCGCAGTGCCTGGGCCGGGCCGGGCCCGGAGGCTGCCCCCGCGCGGGCTGCCGCCGCGCCCTGCGCCGCTTCTTCGCCCGTGGGCCGCCCGCGCTCACCCACGCGCTGCTCTTCTGCCCGTGCGCGGACCCCGCGTGCGCGGAGCGCCGACGCCAGACCTTTGTGCCCGCCTGTGCCTTCTCGGGGCCCGGCTCGGCGCCGCCCTCCTGCCTGGAGCCCTTCGACGCCTGCGAGCACAGCCGAGTCTGCAGGTGCGCGCGCGGGCGGGGTGGCCGCACAGTTGTGCGCGCGCGGAGCGGGGGGCGGGGCGGGGGCGGGGCTCTTACCCGCTCACCTCCCTCCCGCCGCGCAGGCCCCGCCTCCTGGCCTTCCAGGCCTCCTGCTCGCCTGCCCCCGGCACCCTCGACGGCTGCCTGCGGGACCAGGGCCACAGCTGCCTGCGCGCCTACGCAAGCCTCGTGGGTATGCGCGGCTGGGATCCGGGCGCGGGTGGGAATCCTCCATGGGATGCCTCTGCCCGGGCGGGCCGATGACCCCGACCTCGGGTTCCCCGCAGGCACTGCCGTGACCCCCAACTACGTGGACAACGCGAGCGCGCGTGTGGCGCCCTGGTGCGACTGCGGAGCCAGCGGAAACCGGCGTGAAGAGTGCGAAGCTTTCCGGGGGCTCTTTACAAGGAACCGCTGCTTGGGTGAGGGGTGGGGAAGAGGGTGGCAGGGGAGTTAGGTCGGCACTTGCTGCGCCCTCCCGAGCCACCTGCCCAGTGGGAGCCCGTTTTAGAGGTGAGGAAACTGAGGCTCTGCTGCGGAGGCACACGCCCTCTGCTGCCATGGTCCTGGCCCTGCCTGGGGGCATTTGTACCCAGCTGTCTCCAGAGACCAGGTCACAGACCCCAAGGAGACTCCTGGGGGTGTGACGGCTTGTGCCCCATGGGAGAAGATGAGAATTGAAATGTTTCCAAGGACGTGGAATTGAACAAGGCGAGACTCCTACTTCCTGCACTTCTGAGGGGGCTGCATCCCCAAAGCACCCCCAACTCCCCCCGCTGTTGATCTTGCCTTTGGAGTCAGAATACCTTAGTGGACTGGGAGCTGGAGGCCTGAGTTTGAAGACTCTGCCACTGATGAGCTCTGAGCCTTTGTGTGTTCATCTGTAAAATGGGAGTGATGATTGTCACCCTCCCCTGTGAGGATGGATGACTGTACAGTTTGTGAGTCACTAGCACAGTTGTCCTTTTTACTACTCTTCACCATGTGCCTTCCATCCCAAGGAGCCAGTCTTTGCCAGAGGTCTTTCAGTTTGTCCCCAAGGAGCTGGGACCTGTGCTAGGTTTCCTGCCATATCCACCCTGGACTCCTCCTTCCATAGATGGTGCCATACAGGCCTTTGACAGGAGGTGGCTCCCAACCATGCAGGACCAACTGGACTCCCAAGAGGACCCTGAGCACAGCCTCCTGAAGGTAGGTGCAGGGGGGATGGAGGGCTGGCAGTTCCCCTGCTGTCTCCTTCACACTCTTCCATGCCAGGTGGGTCTAGATGGGAGTGCCTGGTGTCTTCTACTCAGTCTGCACCCTGCCCCACCCCAAGGTGTTCTCTGCAAGTGGGTCCCTGGAGGAGAGCTTCCTGCTGTCCATACTTCCTGTCCTGGCTCTCCAGACGCTGCTCTGGCTAGGATGGCAGACTTCGGATAATACAGCCAATCGCCCACCCTGCCTGGGGTACAGGGCTGCATTGGTGGCCTCCTACCCCACTGAAAAGAGACTGGCTCACCTTCCAAGCTGGCCCTGGTGCGCTCACCCTGCCACCCTTCCTCTGTGTCCCTGTCCCCTGGAGTGAGAGATGTAGGCTGGGAGCCTGACTTCAAAGCTGCTGGTCTCCTTGTCTGTAGGTGTCTTGATTGTAGGCCCCATCTCCACAACCCTTGACAAAATGGGATCTCCCAGAGGGTAGGGACAGGAGAGGGTCACTTTTGAGACTTCACTGGGGCCCCAGATCTCCTAGAGAAGGTCAGAAGTGATCTAGACTCCCAGAATTCTAGGACACTGTATCAGCCTCCTAAGCAGATAGCACCCTAGGAATGCATCTGATGCTTACAGGCAGGACCGCTTTTGACTACAGCCTTCAGGGCACCTTCCCGGCTTGGCATTGCCCATCATTGTAGCCACCTTGTGTCCATGACCAATGTTGGCAGAGTGCTTCTTGTCTTTCATATGCCACTTGGTGGGTCCCACCTTACCCCTGCATGATACTGGCCCTGTGGCCAAGTCCCCCCTGGTTTTCTGCAGCCCTAGGAATGGCATACAGCTCTCAGTAAACCTTGTGCACTGAGACTGACCTTGTTTTTGTGTGATCTGTGTCCTGGGGACCTGGAGACCAAGGTCTGTTGTGCCCCTGCTGGCCTGTGTGACCTTGGATGGCCTTGGGACCTCTGTGGGCTCTGTCACCTCACCTATGGATGCTGAAATGAATCAACTCTCAGCGGCAGGGACTTTCATTGCTTTTGTCTATTCTTTCCTTCTCTGCTAGTACTAAGAGAATGAAACCACGTTTCCCAGCCTCCCTTGCAGCTGGGAGTGACTATGTGACACATACTGCCTAATGTGGGCCCAGTGGATGCCAAGAGCATTGTTACATTTTGGAGGGGAGAGAGCAGAACAATGGGGTCCGGGCGCTAAGCCTTCTGCCTGCCTCCTTTTCCTCAAAAGCTTGAAGCCTCCTGCTGAGTAAAGGGTCCTGTGTCTCTGGCTGTGCCTTCCCAAACCTGCTTGGGATTTGGCAGCAGCCATGAAACAAGTTGATGGAGGCTGTGGGGGCGTTGCTCAGAGACCCCTCCGGCCCAGTGCAGCCCTCCCCAGCCACAGGAATGGTGGGGAGGGATGGGGCGTGGTGGGGAGGCAGAGCGGGCTAGGGAGCCCTCTGCTTCTCTAGAGACTGGCCCTCCCAAAAATGCCTGTGAGGTTATGTTCCGCTCCAAGACAACTGCAGCCCAGACTGACTGACACAGAGGTACAAAGGCCTGGCCCGCTTGTCTCAAGGGGGGACAATTCTGGGTGTCTTTTATGCTCCAGTGCTCCCGTGGGATCAGGTTGCAGGTAGACTCCAACTGGGACTACATGCTGCCTCAGCTCCTGCCCCTGCCCTGCTGGTTCTCCTGAGGGACTTCCCTCCAATAAGTCACCCCATGAGGACTTCTGTCTCAGCCTTGGCTTCTGGAGATCCTGATCTAAGACACAGGGGCTAGGTCCAGACCACACTAGAACTCAGGCCCAGTGCTGACTGAGTGTGGACTCAGGAACTCACACCAGACCCAGATGCTGCTCGCTGGCAACTATCACCAGCCTCCCAGCTTACACCAAGACTCTCCTGAGCGTAACAAAACCGACCAAACTGCTTGAGCGTTTGAGCAAAGCAGGCTTCAGGCTGCTGTCTCCAGGGGTTCAAATGATGTTGCCCCTGCTGGTCTGTGAGCCTGGCTTCCTCTGCAGCCAGGCAGGCTGTCCCCGAGAGGGTAAGCCCCAGGTTTACAGCCTCTCCTGTACACAGTCTCTGTAGGGAAAGGCACTTCTCTTTCCTAGCGTTCATGAACTGTCCCAGGCACTACCCTGAGGGGCCCCGCATGGATGATGGACCTCTGCCTTAGCCTGAGGAGTGATATTGGCCCACCAGGGTCACATGGAATGGGGAGGGCAGTTTTCCAGAGAAAAAGAAGGGAAAGCCAAGTCCAATTCTCGCTTTATGAAGAAGGATGGCCCTCAACCACTGACAGCTGTGTGGAAGTGGACAGCTGTAAATGGGTTAGGGAGTGTGTGTGTGTTTTGGGGGGATCCCTGCCTTGCCCTGCTCAGCACTATCTCATGCACCAAATGCAGAATCATATGTCTTAAATGATTTGTCTTGTGTGAAAGCATGTTAAACTATTCTCCATTTTTGACTCAATTGATTAGAGTAAAATAGATACAGTTAAAAAAACATCAGATGTGGTGGCTTATGCCTGTAATCCCAGCACTTTGGGAGGCGGAGGTGAGAGGATCACCTGGGCAACTTGGCAAGACCTTGTCTCTACAATAAATAAAAAAATTAGCCGGGCATGGTGGTGCACACCTGTAGTTCCAGCTACTTGGAACACTGAGGCAGAAGGATCACCTGAGCCCAGCGGGTCGAGGCGGTGGTGGCCGTGGGCATGCCCCTACACTCCAGCCTGGGTGACAGAGTGAGACTCCTATTCAAAAAAAAGGAAATGACTTCAAATAAAAATAGAATAATTCTGGTTAAAAAAAATATATAGGCAGGTTGAGCTTGGTGACTCAGCCTATAATTTCAGCACTTTGGGAGGCCAAGGCGAGTGGATTGCCTGAGCCTGC
>CAUYQG010183671.1:0-13244 GCA_963574415.1 Tarsius wallacei
TTGTCCTGGCTCTTCTTCTGGGGCTTGGGAATATCTGGGGGTTCTGAGCCTGGTGTTGGGCTGTCTGGCCTGGAGGTAGAAATTAATGGCTTCTTTGCTAGGTTCTCAGCCTGCTCAGGTGACATCTGCATTTTGGCAATCTTGTGCTCCTGGGCATGGCCTGGGAACTCTTCTGGAGTAGGAGGTGGGGTGGGAGGCTCCGGGAAATTCACTTTGTCCTGGTAGGATGTGACCATTTTGGAAGAGTCCAAGAAGATTGGCCCTTGGTTGCCATGCCTTCTGAGGAGGAGTTCTTGAGATGGGCTCTTGGTCACTGCAGTAGTGTCATTCAGGTGGTCAAGGGTGCAGGTGTAAGTCTCAACTGCAGTGGGCATTGGAGTTGCATCCAGAACTGGCGTAGTAACCTGACCTTGAGTTGGAGGAGACAGCGTAGCTGTGGCTGTGGCAGGAGACTGAGCTGGACACTTACCCCGGTCCTGATCTAGGGCTAGAGTCTGAGGTGGATCCAGAAGAGGACCTTGGGCTTCGGTGGCACCATGCTCGCCTGAAAGGAAGTGGGGTAGCCACCAACTCTTCCTGGTGCCCAAAGGGGCTGCTTGGTCAGGGCTGCAGGGGCCCTTGCCCCAGCCTACCAGGACCTTAGCTGGAGCCTTGCCCTCTGTCACAATCTGCACCTGAAGCCGGGAGCGACAGGGTCCATGATGGGCCACATCACTAGTGCTGTCACTACGCGTGCACACTGGTAAGGTCAGGATCATATCCTCCACAATGAGATGCTGTTGGGCTCCCACAACGGGACTCGGAAATAGGCTAGTGGAGAAGAGTCTTGGGGTATCCTGGGAGGCCTGCTCACAGCAGCACTGGGAGCTAACTGGAGCAGAGTCCTGGCGTAGCTGGTGAATGGGCTCAGGGATGTAAGCCTGGGAAGCTGGCCCACAGGTCCCTTCAGTGGTGGTCTCAGTTGACAGTGACAAACCCTGCTTGAAGTACAGGGATTCTGACCTTCTCCGTGGTCCCTGGGGCCTTCTGAGGCCAACCCCCAGATGCTGGCTCCCGGCTGAGGGGTGACCCTGGGGGCCCGATGGATCAGGGTCCCCCACTTTCTTGGTGGCTTCCATAGTCCTGCTCCATGCCCTAGGTGCCCTGCCCCCACTTCATTGCCATGGTGACCTCCACACATCACAGCCCCCAGTGACCTGGGGAGGTGACAGAGTGTGGGAAACCAGGGGCCCCACCCCCCTGAGGAATGGGGGACTGCCCAGGGGACCTAGGGAGGCAGAGAGACCCAGGAGCGTTTGTGAAATCAGCTGGCTGCAGGCCAGTCTCTTTTATCCTTCCCAGTCAGGGGAACATTCTGCCTAGGCTAGACCCAGAGTGAGGACAGAACCTGAGGGGCTGCCAGTTGTAAGACCAGGGAAGAAAGGTAGGTAGGGAAGACTCTGAGGAAGCCCCTGACACAGGCCCTTGGTAGTGGGGTCAGGGGAAGCCCCTTCACCACTCAGTCCTGGGAGGCAAAAGGGGGTGAGGGGCCCAGGCTCAGTCCCAAGCTCCCTATGTTCCCCGGCTCCCACTCCAGGGACAGCAGCTCCTTGGCAGTCTGCTGCTCCAGATGGTTCTCCTCTGCCTGTGCCTCACAGAGCCCCCTCCCCAGAGCCACATGTCCCGGAAGCCCACGACCAGTATCCCGCAGGGGTAGGAATGGGGGTGGCAGAGGTGGGGGTGGGGCCTCTGCCCAGAATCCTTAAGTCAGAATGTTCTAGCTCTTGTCACATTGTGTCAGCTTCACCTTGGCCATAAGAGAGGCAGACCACTTCACCTGCGTGCAGCCTACTTATGTAATACATCCTTACTTGTACCCCCAACTCTATAATAAATAAATTTAAATATAAAAACATTTAAAAAGAGCGGCAGACCACAGTGGTTGCAGGGTCAGCCAAATAGCAATTACAGTGGCCACAGTGCCAACCAAGTGGCAAGTACAGTAGTCACAGGGCTAGCCTCACAGCGGGGACATAGTGGGTGCAGGACTGAGCACACAGTGGGCACAGAGCTACATATACAGTAATGGTAAGTTGGATAAAGAACCAGACATGGAGTAGATGCATACAAAACGTAAGCCATCAGACCATGTGGGCAATTCTATGTGGTCACTTCTCAGATGGAGAAAAAGAGGGGCCCAGAAGAGTTGGACCTGCCTAGACCACCATCCCAGACCCAGAGCTGCCCTGCAGTCATAGAGGATAGGCTTAGGCAGCAGTTTGGAAAACTGCCCATCGCCATGGACCTAGGTGTGAACGATCTAACCTGTAGTAGGGTCATACCCTCCTACCTCCCACTAGCTCTTAAACCAGGGTCTCCTCCCTCTGTTTTCCAGGACTTTCCAGGACTATGTGCTTTTAGGCCTAAGTCTTTCCACCCAGGAAACAGGTTTGTGGAGAATGCAGTTGTAGGTTTTTTCTCTGAAATTGTGTTTTCACAGAGGTTAAAAATAGTGTTTACAGCTGGCTGTGGGGTGCGAAGCTGTGTGACCAGGACCAAGGCTAGCACCGTGCTGCATCTGCACCTTTCTGACTCAGCACTGGGCAAAGTCTGACAGAGCCACATCTCATGTGGCTCCTACCCCCTCTCTGGATGCTGCCTTCGGTTATGAATGGGGACATGGCCAGGCGTGGTGGCTCATGCCTGTAATACCAGCACTTGGGAAGCCAAGGTCAGAAAATCACTTGAGCCCAGGAATTCAAGGCCAGCCTGGGCAACATAGCAAAACCCGGTTTCTATTTTTTAAAAAAGGGCAGGGGGGAATGGGTGCCGTGACTCACACCTGTAATCCCAGTACTTTGGGATGCCGAGGCAGGAGGAACGCTTGAGCCTAGAAGTTTGAGACTAGCCTTGGCAACATAACAAGGAAGAATCACCTCAGCCCAGGAGGCCAAGGCTGCCATGAGCTATGATAGTAGCAATCATGCCACTGCACTCCAGTCTGGGCAACAGAGTGAGAACCCATCTCAAGAAGAAAAAAATGAGGCCAGATGGCTCTGGACACTGAGGAGGAGCTGCTCAGCTGCTCACCCTCATGCTATGGTCCAGGAAGGTGCTTGCCCTCATGCTAAAGTCCAGAGCCCAAGGGTTGCATACACTTGTATACACACATAGTTGTTGAACACTATTAACTTCAATAACCTCTGACTCGAACAAGCTAGTTTTTTTCTTTGTTTGTTTGTTTTTTACAACAGAGATGCCAGTAGCAATCTCGAGTGCCTGTGTAGCACTTGAGCTGTGCTGTGCCTGGGAGGATCTGGGAGGCCTGGAGGGAGGCCCAGAGAATCCCTAGCCTGTCAGAGGTTGCTATCCACTGAGCTATCCTCCACCAACCGCCGAAGTGAGGCATAACCCTCCTTTTCTTTGTGAACAACAGGTCTGAGGTTTCCTGGGAAAAGGAAGCAAAGCTGGCTGAAGGGTCTGGCCCATGAAAAAAGACCCAAAGGGGACAGCCAGGAAAGAAAAGGCCCTCCCTACTGGGGAAGCAAACACCCCTTATAGCAATAATAACAATGATTGATATTGATTGGATCTTCCTCTGTGCCAGCTCAATGTGAAGCACATGGAACCCAGACTCACAAGTAAATGACTTGGGCACTATCATACCTTCTTTTACAGATAAGGAAATCAAGGCACAAAAAGAAGAGAAATCTGTCTCAGCTGTTGTGTAGTGGAGCCAGAAATCTGAAGCCAGACCACCAAGCTCTGGATTCACACTTTAGGAACTTGTGGTGCCACCACTGAGAGCCACACCTAGGGCCATGTAGACATGGTCCCTGCTAGAAGAGAGGCAACATGACTCCATTCTGGGTGCTGTAGCCCCAAGCCCCATGTCCAAGCAGGTTCCTGCTCTTCCTGATAGCTTAGCAAGTAGGTCAAGCCTGGGAGGGGGCATTTTCCCTGTTGGCATAGCTAAGCCAATACCCTCCCAGGAACCTGGTGCTGAGGTACTGGCCAGACTGAGTTCTTTGTACTCAAAATTCATGTCTGGCCAAAATCCACTGCCATTTCATCCAGCTGTGGAGAGGGGCAGCAGGGTAGATAAAGAGGTTCTCAGGCTGGGCCCCTTCTGCCCAGCCCCTAGAGATAGCACCACTATGCCCCTCCCCCCACATGTTTTAAAATAGTCTCTCACCAGGAAGAAGGGCGTCCAATTCTATTTCTGATTCTGGGAAGTAAGGAGGGCCAACATGTTGCCATAGCAACCTGGAGAGCCCCTCCCCCAGGCTGAGCCCATTCCCCAGGCTGAAGGCTGTTAGGGTGAGGGGTATGGCAAGAAGGAGTTAGAAGGAGCCTAGTCTAAGGGTGAGGCCAGATGGACTGTGAGGGCAAGTCCTGGCATTGCCTTCCCCCTCACACTTCATCTCACCCCTCCAGGCAGGCTTGGGGAGAAGAAGGCCCCAACCCCTATGGAGAGGGTCGAATTACTCTGAGAAGAAATCCTTCTCTCTTGTGGATTAGGCTGGAGCCCTCCCACCTAGGAGGCCTTAAGGAGGGTGGAGAGATGGCAAGAAGGGCATCAAAGCAAGAGGCATAGAAGCTACACTCTACCAGGAGCTCTATGGCTGGCCAAGTCTCCCACACCTGCTTCAACACAATCCTATTTTCAGCTCCCTTGTGTTCTCAGGAGGCAGCTAGCTTTGTCAAGTCCCTGGCCCTGCAACCTTCCAGTCTACCTGCCTTCCCCTCTCTGTGCCCTGTGAAGGTTCTGGACAGTTCCAAAAATTTAGGATAAGGAGGAGCCTTTAATGGGTCCCTATGGCAGTCATCCACTTGATAATGGAGTGAGAAGCAAGGCCTGTTACCCCAGAGGTTCATTTCTAGGTACTGTCCAGGGACTCATATACCAGCCCTTCTGCCCCAGAGGCTACAAATTGGAAACATTTAGATCCAGGAAAGGAGGGCATTCTTAGCTAGAAGCATGGCCCAGACAAAGGCAGGCTTCTGAAAAGACCCAAAAGGATCCTGTGATACAATCCTCTCTCGGTGCTGATGGGAAAGTGAGGCTCCCAAGGAACAAAGGATGTGCTCTAGGTCTCCCAGCTCTACACCCAGCACTCTGTGCCTTCCTCTGCTGACCCTCCTCCTCCTTGAAGCGATCCAAATGGCCTGCAGCCTTAGACCACCTGCTTCCCTGAGTTTCTCCTGGCTAGGATACACCCGTTCCATGGAGGCAGGATCATGTTTTAAAAGAGCAGGGAGGGGGAAGGATTGCTTGAGTTAGGAATTCAGGGCTGCAGTGAGCTATGAGCCTGCCAGTGCACTCCAGCCTGGGCATCAGAGAGAGATCTTGTCTCTAATAAATAAATAAATAAATAAATATATATATATATATATTTAAAAAATAAAAGGATCTAGCACCTCCTGCTCCCTGCACCACCACCCCTCCCCCCCGCCGCCTAACCCCAGAGGAAGACAGGGACAGAGGACCCCTGCCCTAAGGGAACCTCAGGCAGGATAAGGGGAGATAATCCACTTCTAATCTGAAATGTGGAAGGCAGAACCCACTAGTGCCGGAGGATGTGGCTTCTGAGCTCCAAGGCACAAAAAAATTTAAATAACAGATGTTTAAACAACCTTCCCTGCAAGCTGGCAGTGCAGTGACCCCTCTGCTGTGATGTGTTGCAGCTTAAAAATAGCCCACAATGAACGCTCTGAGCCCCAATTGACTCAAGCTTACGTAACTCTGCGTGAAAGATGGCCAGCCGCACCAGCCTGGAGGAAGCGCAACAGCACAGCCGCCGACTGCTGCCCACAGCTGGCTTAGCAGCTGAGAGAGCTCCTCATACTCCATGGGAGCAGTCTACCATCTAGAAGCCAGCATCAGTGGGGGCAAGGGAGGTGTTGCCAGAAGCACACATGACTTCATGACTGCCGAGAAGAGACCTCCAACCACACCAGCAGAGGGAATGTAAGAAAAGCTGCCCTCCTTCAGGGTCCCTACAGAACCCACTCTCACCCAGTGTAGGGTGGGAATGACTCTAAGAACAGATGACTGGATCAAAGAGACCAGGGCAGGACTTCCCTGGCTTAGATGGATATATCAGGAAAACTGATGCTTGGCTAAAGCTGTCACTACTGTCACTCCTTGACAAAGCATGCTGCCATGGAGCCTAAAGGGGTAAAGTCAGTTCCTTTGGTGCCTCTTGATGCTTCATGGTCCACGGTACAACATCCCAGGAGGAACTTGTGGAATGAAGAACGGAGCACTAGCTTCAAAGCTGATTGAATCCCATGATCTTGGCCACCAGCTGCTTAAAATCCCCACATTCCCTGATATATTTCCAGATCCCAAATGCCCAGTCCAAGACTGGCCACAAGAGTGTACAAGTAGCTAACCCAACCTGAAAGGGAACAGAGGAGAGCGGTGAGGATGCCCCAGCATTGGGAGCCTCTGGTAATCTATCTCTACCCATGCTGAGCTCCAACAGGGAGTCATCAATTTCTCTCAGCTCCTACCACCTGAGCTCAAAGCAGGAACCCATGAGCCTGGCCCAATAGCTCCTATGGATCAACAATGAGACTGGGTCTGAAATGAGTCTGTATCTGGAACCCTCCCTCAGGTGCGACCCCCAGAGAGCCTTTGGGTCCCTGGGAAAATTCCCTGAAAGGCTAGGGCTGAGGCATAAGGGGACTCTCATGCCAGACTCATGGTATCCTTTCAGAGCAGGTCAGTCTATCCCATGTATGCCCTCCAGGGCCAGGTGACAGTGACACCAATGTAAAGTCAGAAGGGTGTAAGTCATCTGCTGCTTCCTCAGCCCCAGCTCCCACCCTGGCCTTCCCCCAGCCTTTATTGGCATGTGCTTTCCCCTAACCCCACTGAGCTAAGATGGAAGGAAATGAGACAGAGAAGTTGATACCTGTTCTTCACAGCTCTTGTGGAAAGAATAGTTTCCCAAAGTCCTGGGAGAAACTTTTCACCCTATTCTACCTTGGTGGCAGGCCCAGCCCCGCCATGGTCACTAGCAATCCTTCCCTTGCACTGACCACTACTGTATCTGAACTCAGGCCTCCCCTGGGGAGAGGCAGTACAGCCTTTACCAGTTCTAAAGGTCACCCAGGAGCCTCCTGGTCCCCTAGCCCACCCAGGAACCTAGAGGTGCCCTTCCCACCCTCCCTGGTAGCCCAGTCACCAATTTAAAGTCCTCCCTGGTAGCCCAGTCACCAATTTAAAGTTCTCAAATGGTTCCAACTCCTGACATTCCAGACGGGCTTGGGACTCTCAAGTGGTTCTGAGAGTGGAGCACAGAGCTTGGAGGCTGTAGAAGCTGGGGATAGGGGCAGCAAGCACCTGCTTGACTAGGGTTCCAGGTTCACCTGGAGAATTCTGGCCCTGGAGGTCCTTGGTCCAGAAACATGCCCAAAGCACCACATTCTGGCTGCACAGGAAACCTGGCACACACTGAGTCTTTCCCTCTTGCTCTCCTACCTCCCTTCTCTGGGGCCCCTTTCCATGCTAAGCTTCCCTCCTGTCGAGACCCCCTTTCTCTATAAGTCCACTCTTATGAACAGATAAGCCAAGTCAGTGGGGAAGGAGCTGCAGCTTAGAGCTTTGGGTGACCCTTAGATCCCCAAGATAGCGTTAAGGGATGAGGACTGCAAACTGGAGGGATTGAAGCTGTCCTTTCCAACGGGTATGGGTACCACAACTGGGGAGGCACTCCTCTCACCTCTCCCAGCCTCCAGGGTAACACAACTGTCTCCTGCACACACAGAGAGACAAGGGGTCAGTGGCTGAGCATGTGAGACTACAACCACCTTGGTGCCTGCACAAAGAGGCATCAGAGGTATAACAGTGAACAGGCAGTCTGTCAATGCCTCACTTCAGCTTATAGGTTCCTGATTTTTGGACCTCTGCACTTGAGCAAAGGAGCCCCCTTTTAAGCTGTCCTCAAGGACTTTGGGGCCTCCAGGACTGGATATCTCTCTGGCCTGAGGTGACAGAATGAGTGGCAGTCTGGGTAGAAAACAGGTGGGAAGCTTTGGTTCCAAGGAGACTCTCACTGATTAACAGGAAGATTTCCATGTATGACTGGGCAGATCTAGGGATTCAGAGGGGAGAAAGCCTTCCCTCTTAGGGTAAGCTGGGGTCTCCCAACTGGAAAGATGGAGGCCATAAGGGTCTTGAGTGAGGAAGAAGGAACACTACGATCCATGTCCTGACCCAGGCACTCTGGTGCCCCAGTTACCTGCATCCACATGGCCCAGCAGTCATCAGGGGGGATGGGTAGAAGGGGGAAACTTCTTCCTCTCCAGAGAGCATGCCCTTTAGGGACTATTATGCAGTGGTCTTGGTGAGTATAAATAGCCTGAGCAGTTGGCTCTTCAAAGTTGGCTCCTTGGCCGGGCGTGGTGGCTCACGCCTATAATCCCAGTACATTGGGAGGCTGAGGTGAGAGGATTGCCTGAGCCTGCCGGTTTGAGACCAGCCTGGGCAACTTGGTGAGACCTCGTCTCTACAATGAAACAAAAAATAGCCGGGTGTGGTAGCACGCATCTATAGTTCCGGGCTACTCAGAAGACTGAGGCAGAAGGATTGCTGGAGCCCAGAAGGTTGATGCTGAGGTGGCGATGAGAGTGCCATCGCACTCCAGCCTGGAGGAAGGAGTGAGACACCAACTAAAAAAAAAGAAGAAAAAGAAGATGGCTCCTTGAAAGTGTGGAGCTGAGGCCTTCCTTGCTGGCTCATCTCAAGTGCAAGTGCAATGCTGGCAATGTTGCAGGGACCCAAGTTTCCATGCCCCTGATGATGTGTGCGGGGGTGGGGATGCTGCAGATGGAGCAGGGGACCCTGGAGAAGTCCCACAGCTGGGGAAGAGGGAGAGGTGGCCTGGGCCATGAGAGAAACTATCCTGGCTGCAGTATGCTTAGGTACCCAACCCACCACTCTGGTTCTTTCCAATAGTCCCCAGACCACTGTAACCTGGATCTGGTTCTTGCCTACCCATCTGTTCTCTGAAGATCCAGTCCCTTTCTAGCCTCAGGTTCTCTGTACCTGCTGCTGTCTGCCAAAAACTCTCTTCCTCCAACTCTGCTTCTGATGGTTTTTCCCCATCTGATAGGGCCTCAGCAAAATGTCACCTCCTGGGAGGCATCCCCCACCTCTCTATTCACCTCTCTATCAAAAGCAGTTCTCTATTTCCTCAAAACAGCTTCCTATCATTCTTTCATGTCATTTGCCACAATTTGTACTTGACATTCATTTGTTCCTTTACTGGTTCATGGTCAGTGTCTGTGTGGTCACTGATGAGTCCATTGTGCCCAGCAGGTAGGGTACACAATAGGTACTTCATAAATACATGTTGCAGAAGTGCCCTCACTTGCTCACTCTGGAGTGAGGGACCTAATGTGCCCTGCATACCTATTGCCTCTGAAAGTTGAAGGGCAGGGACAAGATGGAAGCCCAGTGCTCTCCAGTTCAGCATGGCCCAGGGGCAGCTTCTGGTTAGTTCAAGGCTGCTAAGCAAGTCCAGCCAAGGGATTAGGTCAAGTGGGTCGAGGCGGCTCTGAGAGGGGCCGAGGCCGCCATGTGCTACTGCATGTGGGTGAGGACTGTGGCTGTTCTGGGAGCTTGTTCACCTCATGTGAGGCACCAGGACCTAGGTTCACGTAGGTTGCAGGCAGCTGCACATAATGGTCCCCAAGTAGTGTAGACACTATCCGCTCCATTTCTCCTACTAGTGCTCCGAAGGTGGGTCGTGCTGCTGGGTTCGCCTCCCAGCATCGCTGCATCACATGATACCTGCAGGAGGTGGGGGGAGAGGAAGATGTCAGGGGCAGGGTATACCTCTATCCAGGGATTCTGGGCCATCCACCTCTGGCAGGCACATAGGGATGAGGACAAGTGATAGAGCCTAGTGCCCAGCATTGCCCAGTCAGGGGCAGCTCTTCTCATCCCTATGATTGCTGTTCCAGTCCTCACTTCCCCACCCTGGCAGAAGTCAAACTACCTCAGGGGTTAAGAGCTTGTGCTCCTGTGCTCGGGGCAATGTGATCTTGGGAAAGTTCCTTAACCTCTCTGTGCATCTGGGTCTTCCTCTGATCATAAAGCAGTAGGGGCACAGGGTGAGAGGATACCTGTGGAGTGCTCAGCATGTGCCCCAGCTTGCAAGCTATCATGGTTACCATCACAGGTCTCCCAGGAAGGAAGCCTGGATACAGTGAAACGAGGATTAAAGATCTTGAAGCAGGAGTATTTGGGGCAGAACCAGTGGTACCCTGGTTCCCAAGCTGGGTTCCAGTGCATGCCCCGTTATCTTGGGGATGTCATCCCTGCCTTAAGTGCCTCTAAGTACTGTACACATGGTATCTCATATAACTGTCAGACTCTCTGAGGGTGGTCCTGTTGTTGTCCCCACTTACAGATGAGGAAGATGAGGCCCAGAGAGGAGAAGAGACTAGCCCTGATGAAATGAACGCTGTGGTGTGCCACCCAGATCACCCTTCATTCTCCCCGTGGCTGGGAGTGTTGTCTGCTGATGGCTCTTGGTTTAGGCCTTCTCTAGGAATTGTCCTAGACAGAAGAGAGCTGCCTCTGCCAAGCTCATACCCTCTCACCAGGGATAGCCTGTGACTGTAACTGATTAATGCCTGGTAAAAAGACCTGGCCCCTTGGTCTCAATTTCAAAAAACTCTGGAGGGTCACCTCAGCTCAAGCAGTTTCTGTGGGATGGGCTGCAGCCTCTGTTGCATCTGCATCAAAACCCAACTTCTCTCTCTACCTATTCCTATTTCTCCTGCCCCCAACCTACCAATAAACCCCTTGTACATAAATCTGTATCAGAATCTGCTTTGGGGAGCCCAGCCTGGATGCAAGTAGGCAATGGATTAGTGAAGTAAGTAATAAAGGTGAAGCCTAAGGCAGGTAGGGCTGTGAGGAAAGGCTATGCATATCCTCTCTGAAGCTCAGTCTGAGACAGAAATCATCAACTACTTTTACCTGTGACCTGATTCTTTCTGTTCTAACCACACAGGCCTGGACGCAGCTGAGGCATACCTACTGCTAATGAAGCTGAACCTCAGCACCAAACCCACCCTACACACACTGAGGACAATATAGCTGCTGCCATCCCTCCAGGAATGGGGAATCTGAAATTACATCCAGTGGGGAAAAAGCCTAATCTGGAGATATAAAGGGGGCTGCTGTGGTACTAATGGAATCTTTCCTTGAGGTTAAATGAGTAGAAAAGGTGGGAAACAGCCCTTCTTAGTGGGAGCGGGGGAGAAGAGTGCTGGGAAATCAAATCACAGGCTTCAACACAGACACTGAATTCAGAATGCTGTTACCATAGCAATTGTGAGGTCTGCCCTGTATGGGGGTAGGACCAGTCCACAGATGAGGAAACTGAGGCCCAGAAAGAATCCCTTCCCTATCAAGCAGGTCAGTCAGGTGGGAACTGCCCCTTCCTTGTCTCTAGGGCCCAGCTCCCTCCCCGCTACCACCTCCACATACTCACAGAGAATTGGGGCAATACTCAGGTTGGGGCAGGCGCCGACCCTGGGCCAAGAAGTGGGTGAGGTCAAAAGGATCAATGTGGGGGTATGGTGGAGCACCCCGTGTCAGCAGTTCCCATAGCAGCACACCAAACGACCACTGTGGGAAGAGGGAGGTGAAGGAACTCAACTCTCACTCCAAATCTGGGGGCAGGTAGGCCTCCCGGGGGCTCTACCTCCCAGAGTCCTTCAGCTGGAAATAGGGGACCCATCCTTCAATGAGAGCTTATTCCTCAATACCTTACATGTGTCTTCCCTCTGTCTCCTCCCACTACCTCAGCTCGCCCAGAGTTGGGGCTGGGCAGGCCCTGGATCATATGTGAGGAGCCAATGAGTTCACAGCCTCTGCTTGCCTTGGGGGATATCAGATTCCATCTTACAGCTGCCCAAGAAGTGGGCGAATGGGCTGTGGGGTTGCCCAGCCTGGGGATTCCCTGGGCTCAGGTCATCCAGAGAAAGGGCAATACCCAGTGCTCCAGGGCACTGAGGCCATGTGGACTGCAGGACAGGTGGGGCCTCACCACATCAGACTTGGTGGTAAATCTATAGGTCTGCAGGCTCTCCAGTGCCATCCACTTGACAGGTAGGCGAGCATGGTGGTGCTGTCGAACACTATAGTACTCTTTGTCCAGGATGTCACGGGCCAGACCAAAGTCAGCCACCTTGACTGTGAATGACTCATCCAGCCTGGGAGGGAGGGAAATCACACCTAGGATCGGCCTCTACCAGGCCCTGAACCCACCTGTTCCAGGCCCTTGCAGAATTTCAGAGACATAGTGTCTAGTCCAAGCCTGCACTGGGCAGACAGAAAAGCTGATGCCCAGAGAGGGGAGGACATACCCAGGGCTACAAAGGTTAGAGTAAACCCTTCCCTGAGGCAGCATTGGGCAGCTGCAAACCTTCATGCCCCACACCCTTGCTTCACTCCAGCCACTCTGGCCTCTCACATGCAGTTCCGTGCAGCCAAGTCCCTGTGTACAAACTTCTGCTCTGCCAGGTACTCCATGCCACGGGCTACCTGCAGGCCAAAGCTGATGAGGTCCTTCACAGTGGGGTTCTGGAGACACAAGTAAGTTGGCGGTCAAGGGCAGAGCAACTCCATCTTCAGCTGCTGTTGCCCAGGCCCCCCCATCCAGGGCCATGAGCACTGACCCGCTGAGGTGAGCGGATGAACTGGAGCAGGTCACCATGGCACATATAGGGCAGTAGCACACGGGGCAGGCCCTCAGGTGGCAACATGATACCAATGAGAGCCAGCACATTTGGGTGGTGCAGGTCACGCATGAGCAGTCCCTCTCGCAGGAAGGCCTCCACCTCTTGCACCTCTGTGATGCCTGTAGAGCAGCTTGAGTCAGGCCCAGGGCAGGGAGGGTCAGATGGGGAAATGGGAAATAAAGGTCTCCTGCTCAGGGCCACTCAATAAGGTAGAAGCACAGCAGGAGCAAGAACCCTCCCAACCTTCCCCCTGCCCTCCCAGCCTCTGCCCCACTTACGGCTTAGTGACTTGATGGCACAATGGATTCGATTTTGGGTCTGGTCTGTGTATTCTCCATGGTAGACAACTCCAAAGTGCCCTGGTAAGAGGCAGATAATGAAAGTGCCCTAGGCTCACGCCAAATCTTCTCATTGGCAGCCAAGCCTCAGAGCACCAAACTGGCCAATCTGACATTAAAAACAAGTAGCAGCTGGGCGCAGTGGCTCAAGCCTGT